>NJDC01004211.1:168672-186832 GCA_002245475.1 Calephelis virginiensis
GACCACACGTAACTTTTGTATGTTAGATCACACGTAACTTTTGTATGTTAGACCACACATTACTTTTGTATGACAGACCACACGTAACTTTTGTATGTTAGACCACACGTAACTTTTGTATGTTAGACCACACGTAACTTTTGTATGTTAGACCACACGTAACTTTTGTATGTTAGACCACACGTAACTTTTGTATGTTAGACCACACGTTTTTTAGTTCCTACCATGAGCTTTTAAATCAGCCTTGTTTTATTACCGCAATGAACGAATGATTTTTCTAAATTTTGTCTATTACCTGCTACATTCTTTTTTTTTATTCTTCTTCTTTTTTCTTATAAATATGGCTTCCAATTTTTTTTTCACAATATTATTAGCCAGTTACAAGTATAATCGTCAATTTTCAGATATTAATGTTTGATCGATAGTCTAATCCTACATTTATCAACGAAAATCAAATCATAATAACAATTTTATGTTTTATTTTCAATTTTTTTAATGGCAATTTGTTAAACAATATTAAATCCGCTAGTAAATATTAACCTTTTTTAAGATCGCTAATTATGACATAAAAACATTACTGCTCGCTGTCACAATTGACGTTATGGTACGAATTGAACGAATGATACGTCTCAAAACTGCCATCTAACAGTATTATAAAACTATGCTAGAACAAGGTTGTTTAGAGACGTCATTGTACGAAAAGTCGATGTAGTATTAAAACATTTCTGTTTTAAGGGCTTATGGTAGGCCCCCTGGTATCGATCGCCAAATATCTATACTTACTCAGTATCGATTACAAAGTATCGATACTTATCTACTACACAAGCATATAATTTGCTTACTTTAGGGTTAAATTCAATTTGTGTCACTTGTCCAGGGATATTTATTTATTATTTACTAGTATCGTATCGTTTTGGAAAATTTTGAGTGAATACCGTAACAAGTATTGGTATTCTTTATTGAAAAATACTAATAATATTCTAACATAAAATAATAATTTTTGAGTTACTCCCGACCATGAGTGTCATGCGGGTAAGCGCTACTACAACACGTCACCTTCAAAATAATTTATGAAAAAAAGTCCGTTTTCGTGGTGCTGCTCAAGAAAATCAACATTTGTAAATGTCTTCCGGTTAAACTTTTTTCGGGCATAGACAAACAAGCTTGTCAACTGACAAGGCTGCTAACTACACAAAACTAAGCCTCGGATACGTTCAGAAACTACGTTATATATATATACGTTTTATATCAATGTTAAAAGATAAACATCCATTATTTTCATTTCCGTAAATCATGAAATTTACTGATATGAGTACTTTTAACCGATTCCTACTCAATACTTCATTGCAAAATATTGATACTAAAATGTACTTGCTAACGGAGAAAAGTATAGAGTACCTTGGATTTACTCGTATAGTTTCATCCCTAGTTACCACATATTTCTTTATGATTTAGGAAGGTAAACGAGCAGACGGATTTTCTGATGGTAAGAAGTTCACGCCGCTTAGAGATACCAAAAGTGGTAATGGTGCGTTACCAACCTGAGGCCGGGATGTAAGGCCTCGAGCAAAAGTAAGTTTAACATGACTTTTTATATATAGGTACATACCCCAAAATTTTTACTTAAAAAATTAGGATAAAGCTAAGCACTTTCATTCAATATCTACGAAAAGAAAATCCCCCTAATTCTGGGGAAAATGTACAGCCAATTATTGTACCACACAGTTAACATGGCGAGTAGTCTTATATTCCAAGAAATAAAGTTTAAAATATATTTTTTTGTTGTTTTACTTGAATTATTTGGGGAATCGGCGAAAAGTAATTCGACGTCATATTTATCGAATATTTCCTATCAAAAATGTAACAACGTACGTTGTCGCCCGCTTGTGATTGACTAATATGTTGCTGGCTTCAAACCACTGTATTGTCTTCATACTACTCGCTTCACTTTTGCGAGCGCATTGCCTTGTCTATACTTTTTTACTATACTGCCATTGTTATAGAACGAAAGGCGTATTAAACACAGTTCCTTGTCAAATCTCAAATTATTCATCGATTTTGGCAAATATTTAACTTATTTATTTTCAAAATAGAAGAGGAAATGTTTTAATATATCATCTTGGAGATATATAAGAAATATATATTGCATCTGTATATAACTAAATCACACGTGTGAATGTAGAAACATGTTTCTAAAGCAGGCACCTTCACTAGAGATGCGCGCCCATCTTAACATTTCTCTCTCCGCTGCAACTTCATTTTGCACTTTTGTGTGACGGATCTTCAAATTTCACTGGCATAATTTTTTCATAACGCGCCTAAAGAAGTATAACTTAAAAAATTGTGTTCCTGGGGAAAGGTGATGTTTAGCGTGTGGTCATCACATGGATCCTCCATGTGATGACCACGCTAAACATCACCTTTTTGATTTTGATTCGTTCTGATGATCAATAAAATAGGTATTTCGCTAATTCTTTTTTTGTTGTGTTAGTTATTGTCAGGAGAAGGTTCTTATGAAGAAAAGACCGGAAAATTGTAGATCCCTATAATGTTTTAATTCATACAAAGTGTTAGAAGGTGCTAATGTCGTGCCGGCTAGTATACAACACATGTGGTGGGTCGGCAGGTCTGTCGGGACAGGAGGGGCGGCAGGCAGTGATGGCGTCGGACTTCGCCCTCTCGCGGTTCAAGTTCGTGGAGCGCCTGCTGCTGGTGCACGGGCACTGGTGCTACGACCGGCTCGCGAGGATGATACTCTACTTCTTCCTCAAAAACGCCGTGAGTACACGACCACATCTTTACACCAAATTCTACGTACTATATCATTTACTTATTGCCAGCCTATTGAGATATTCTTTTTCTTTTATTGTTGTTCTTGATTGGTTTCTTCGATTAATAATTGCTAAAAAGGTGTTAATATTTTTTTTAAGTTAAGATGCATTCGTACAGACTGACAAAATTGCGAACGTATTTTATCTTTTATTTCGAGATTCTGGTATTTTAGTTTGCATCAGCTAAATTTCCGTCGTCAGTGACGTTTGACCGCCGTCTGCTGTTCCACTTTTAAACAAAATAAACCACAAAAGTTAGGTATGGTATGAATATAGCACCAATGCCTTTTACATCCCGAGTGGAAGAAAATAAATCCCATATCGCAGGTTATCTAAAGTTGCTAGTTGGTATAAAGTTGCTAGTGTTTCATACCGTTCATATAGAAGAGGTAGTTCTTTCATATTGATTTAACCCTACAGTGCACGATTTTTTTTATTCCGCTCCAAAAAATAAATGTGTTAGAAAATGTGGTTCTTATTCTAGGAAAAATATTTAAAAAAATCGTAACTCAATATAAACCTAGATAAAAGTTATTTTTTAGTATGTCCCACCATGCATTGTCTTTCTAAACTATACTTAGTAGGATGAAGATATATAAACGAAACAAACTAGTAATTGCGGTTAATTTATTGAAGAAAATGAATGTTTTACAGTCTTAATATTAGGAACTTTAAACAAAAATAGTTTTACATTAGAAAAATAGAGCATTTATAAATAACACTAACACAAAGTGAAAAACCAACAATTACAACATTATTTATGAAACGAATTAAAACAGTTCTTCCCCTTATTCAGACAATGGTACTTGCATTTTTGACAGCTAACAAAGGATTTCCCTTTACAAGCTGGTAACTTATATCGCTGACTATTACTTGACTAACAAGGAAAATGATCAATGTCGTCAATTCTGACATCTTTAGGTGGCACATTGGCTTTGGGCTTTGTCTTTTTTTTCCTCAAGCATGTCAAATAAGAATGATGATGGTCATCTTCTCTTTTCTGTTATTGACGGTCCAGGTAAAGCACAAAGCTTTAGCTACTTCCAGTCGAAATTCACGTAGCTTCATTAGTTTTGGGTTTTGCTTCAGTGACTCTACTCTTTTATACAAAAGCCAGCTGTTTATAGCCATCATATCTAGCAAGTGGTAGAAGAGTTGCACATACCACTTTCTAGTACACATTTTTATTCTGTGCCTTCCGATAAAGGAGCCCAAAAAGACGACTCCACCCATATGTGGGTTGTAATGTCAAATAACATTTGGGGCATCTCCATATAACATAGTGACTCTGACGTTCTCCATTTAGGTATATTCCTTTGTATTCGTCTTGCCTATCTGTACAGGTGGGCGAGTTTGTTGAATTGAAGAGGGAGGAATACTCGTAGATGGTAATTGATTACAATCGGCTAGACCAAGAGTTTAATTCACCTAAACCTAGTTCAGGTTGTGATTGAATTGATGACCGGCTGAATCGAGGGTTTATACTAGTAGAACTAGACTGTGTATATACATTGGTATAATTGGACATAAATGGCGAACTACTACTAGCCTGAGGACTGGGTATACTGAAAGTCTCAATAAGGTCGTCGCTCTAAAGTATATCGGGACGTACTTCCAACTCACCCATCACCTAATCCTGAATTCCGATCATATCGACATCGCGATACTCATCAGGCAGTTTCATGTTATCGTCACTACCACATGGTATCTCCAGAATATGCTGAATATCTGCAGAACCCAAACATTTTCTTCGATTCATCTGCGAATAATACATATATTTTGAATACTCTTATTGCACAGTGTGCCATATGAGGCACATACTAAAATATGGTGAATTTATGTACTATTTATCAATAAAATATGAAAAAAAGAAATATAATAACAAATAGAAACACAAACTTACTTCCGTTAATTATTTCGTCACTAAAACTTCAAATTTTACCACTTTTCTGAATTTATTTAACTGACCGTCATTCACTTGTTTCAAATTGCCCAAATAATTCAACAAAATGACTATATTTCGTTCACGGCCATCTATTCAAAAATTTGATGTATATTATAAACACTTCAATACGTCATTATTCCGCTATTCGACAAAATATAGAACTACATGGTTCCGATATCGATATTAGGGCATTCCTTTGGTATGTGCCACATTTGGAACACTGTGCGCTGTAGGGTCTTAACCCTACACACTTCGATACACTGAACTTGATCATGCTTTGCAGTGTTCGGATCCGGGAAATTATGAGTGTTGTGGTATTAATATGTACGAATATAATTTACTAAATATGTATATGTAGATATAGAATATAGATCTCCAAAAAAATAGTACACAATCTCTCAAATATTTTTTGATGCTCTTGATAACTTGATACTATATTCTTATACTAAGAATTACGAGCGCTTAATAAATTGTGGGAATTTTAATATCAATATTAATTCATTTAAAAACAAAATTTCTACAGAATCCAAGCAACTCTTACATAGCTTTAATCTACAGCTTGGTATAAGTATAGTCTGTTTTTTTTATCTCAGAGATTGAACTGACAGATGTAAATGTCAAGTTTACAAATAATGATACCTGTGTTTTTTATTAGTGCTGTCTTATAATACCGTTTTTTTAAGACGTAAATTAGTCTCCATTTCGAAAAATTTCGAAGACTGATACTTCAACCCTAAGTTTATTGGACACTTTTAAGTAACATCGAAAAAGATAATCTAATTATTAACATTTAGTTAATTATTTAATATTAATTAATATTAATCGCCTCTGTGGTCTAGCGGTTCAGTTGTCGGACTTGACTGCGTGAGGTCCCGGGTTTGAATCCCGGGTCGGGCAACAAAAAGAAAATTGGATTTTTCCAATTTTCTAATAAGAAAAAACGTTGCTCGGGATTGGAAATGTGCCCGGTTGGCGATAGGCTTGCCACCTATCACATTGTGGGACTTAGTGTCTTCGGCTAGTCGTGGGTGCCCTGGTTGTGCCTCTGCCTATCTCTTCGGGGATATGGGCGTGAAGATACTTTTTTAGTTAATATCATACGATAAATGATTTTATTGAATTCGTTGAATTTATTTGTAACTAAACATTAATAATCCACTAATACAGTGTTCAGAGGTACCTTAAATGATATAAAAGATTCCGATTTCCAATTAACATGATTTCGAGATTCAACAGTAACCCGATTTGCGGATGAAATCGAATGGAAATCGAGGAAAATACTCAAGTTTCGGTTTGATTAGACGAGATTATATTGAAGTCCAAGTCGGTATTGTGCAATTAACTGTGTTGTAAATTGTGTAAACCTTTCGTCCTTTAATATATTGAAATGTTCAAATGCCTCCATTTTGCTTGTCTTTTGTAAGTTGTTAATTAATTACCTTCTGTTATTTTGGTGGTAAATTTAATTATGTTACATCGATGTTTTAGTGTGTTTATTGTCAAAAAATAAATAGCCCTGAGGCCTGGAAAAATTACATATGATGTAACCCTAAATTAAGCAAATTATATGCTTGTATTAATGCTAAGCGAGGATACTAAAACACAGAAATACTTGTATAGTTGTAATTTAGTAAGCAAATATGTGTATATTCTCCCCTGACTGAGAGCTCATAAAAGGCGAGCAAAGGCGAAACGGACCTATACCAGAATACCGCCGGTGGGAGAGTACTGTACAGTACCGTGCCTGTGTGGTCCTGCTGCAGTCCGAAGGCTAGGACTGCCGATTTACTTGGTGATAGATTAGCCTCATAGTGACGCACCTACAACATATAATATGATTTCTGTACGGTTCAGTTGTCTCTTACTATCTGGGGAGCCTCGTGATTGTCCGTTGTCTCTTGCTATAAAGACAGTTTGTTGTTTTTAACGCAAAAAATAAGACTAAAATTAAATGAATACGAAGATTTTACGAGTAGGGCTTCTTTAAATAACTCCACAGCGACTGAAGGACCGTATAGCCTATGTGTTAAAAGCCAAAGACAAAAATTGTCAACTGGGTCATAAAGACGACGATATTATCTACCATTTAGTTAATCTACATAATCTATAAATGAACCCATATTTTGCGTGTTTTTTTATAATGGAAGGCAAACAAGCAGTTGGATTTCCTGATGATAAGAAATTCACGCCGCCTAGAGACACCAAAGGTGGTAATGGTGCGTTGCCAACCTGAGGATGTTAGACCTCGAGCAAAAGTAAGTTTTCCGGCTACATTACCCTCAGAACCGGAACACGTCAACGGCAAGCATTGGACGGTATGGTGGCAGGAATAGGTAAAGCGGTGGCACCAATCCGGGCGAGTCGCTGCGAAACTCTACCATCTAGTAGGATGTCACGGTGTTAGTGACGGTATGCTCGCCTTTTACGAGCTGCCTGGTAGGAAGGCAATTCTGCAAAGGAGCCTGGACCAACACGAGGAAATCATCGCCTCAAACCTGAACGACTAGACTTATTTTGCTTATTTTTTTTTTGTATTAGTTATTGTCCGGAAAAGGTTCTTATTACAAGAAAAATCGAGAAAGTTACAGAGAAAATGGGAAAAACAATACTTTATTTTTTTCATACAAACTGTTAGTAGATGTTAATTTCAAGCAATATGAAGTTCGCCGGGTCGGCTAGTTATAAATATAGATGACGAATCAGATTATTTTGAGTATTCAAGTACAAGAGTAGACTGATTATCTGAATAAAAAATAAAAGTAATGTTTAAAAATACAAGTGTTTTTTTTTGTTATGTAAAAATACAAGTAATGACATTAATTAACCTACGATTATGAAACAAATTAATTTTGTATCAATTCATTCTAAATACACATGTTCCAATTTTCCAGAGTTGCTTATAAAAATCGGTAAGAGATTTTGTTAACATTTTTCGATAATAGTGCGGCACTATTTTTGAATTGCAAAAAAACTTACAACATTGCATATGTCAATTAAGTCTCTGCGATTAAAAAACAGGCTATAACACGCTTCAAGAGGAATACTTGCATAGGTAATAAACTCAAACTCAAATTACTTTTATTTTGTAGGTAAGGCATCTTACTCTTAAAATATGTAAATGTTACTTACCTAAATAAAGTTATCCATACACAAATAATTAACATCACAAAATAAACTTAACAATGGTTATAATTTAAACAGATTATTATTAACATAGTGACTACCCATAGTAACCTAGATACTACGTATAATAAAATTATAACCATACAGTGGGTACATAAAAATAAAGCTACCGACCTTATATTTATGTACCCAATCCATAAAGTAACATCTATAAGCATTTTGTTTCCCCAAAAATTAAGGGAGAAATATGTAAATTACCAATATAAGACAATTAATTGTATGTTTTTAATCATATTAATATAGGTAAGAAAATCATAAAATAGTAACATTTTTATTAACTAGGGAAAATAGATAATGAATTTGTATTATTGTTGATAAATAATTGTAAGATGTCATGATAAACTAATAATGTCATCTAAAATCACAGGGTAAGAAAAACATATTATAAACATAATATTATACATAACATCAAAAACTCAGCTATGAAAGTTATTGAATTAGCGTTATGGATCACACTGCTCAACTAATTCAGTTCACTGTGAAAACGAAACAAAATTTAAAATATCATTAAATCTAACGCAGAGATTTTTCAAAAGAGAACATGTGTGTACATTTAAAAACTACATGAGTTGTTAACTTTTAACGATATTTACGCAGACAATAATGTTGATAATGCTATAAATTCATGTCATGACCTATTCAGACAGTTATATGACTTATGTTTTCCAATTATAAAAGTAAATAGGAACTTTACTAAAAAGATAAAATGGATATCTCGAGGTATTAAAATTTGCTCGAAACAGAAAAGAAAACTTTTAGGGAAGTACCGACTGCAGCCAAGTTCGTTTGGTAAATTGAAATTAAAAACTTATAGCAGAAGATATAAAAAAATATATAAAATTAACCCAAATATCAAGAAATGATTATTATATCAAAACAGCGGCAAATAAAAGTAAAGCTACTTGCGAAATTATTAACTACAATAAAACCAATAACAATCGAAAATATATTAATTTAATTAAAGTAAATGAAAATTTTATTAGAGAACCTAGAAAAAAGGAAGAAACTTTTAATTCATTTTTTGTGAAAAATAATCGTGCTCCCTATTTGCATTCAGATAAACATCAATCGTTGCCTCTACTTACAAATAACTCAACGTCAGTGTTTATACATTATCAAATCATTAAAAACTACACTGAGTACTGGTGTTGATAAAATTTCCACCAAAGTAATTAAATATGTCAGTGAGGAAATTTCTCCAATACTTAGTCATATTACAAATAAATGCACAGAATGTGGAGTATTTCCGGAAACACTTAAAGTGTCTATAGTAAAACTATTACATAAGAATCAAGAAAAAAATAATCAGATCAATCGGATATTATCCGAGGGTGGTGTCAAGAGTCTCCGAAACCGGCGTGTTTGTATGAAAAGGGTTATGAATGTAAAGGAAGCAAGACAGGTTTGTCAGGATCGTGAGGTCTGGCACTCAATACTCTCTGCCTACCACGTAAGGGACTTGGCGTGAAGATATGTATGTATGTATGTATCAAGAAAAAAATTATAAAAACTAAACTATTAATAGAGCTATTTATGATTGTTTTTTTCATATAGTAAAAAAATTGGATAAACAAGCTTCAGTGGCCGCATTATACACGAATATTTCCAAAGCTTTTGATAGTGTTGACCACAATATATTAATTAATAAACTTTATGCGTATGGAACTCGCGGAAATGTTCTCGACTTAATAAAATCATATTTATGTTATAGAAAACAAATAACGTTCATAGACATTATATGTAATTTTTCTAAATAAATAATAAGCGATATGTCAAGACCCCTTAAAAACCTCCAAGGTTTACCACTAGGCACTATTTTCGGACCTTTACTCTTCACAATATATAAGATTTCCCATAAATCACGAATTTCCTCATGGTTCTTTTTGCTGATGATAGCACTATATTTTTCGCGATTTATTAATTCGAAATATGGAAGCATTAGAAATCGGGATAAATAATACACTACGAAAAGTTGTAGAAAGATTAATAGTTTAAATATTAATCTAAATAAAACTAAAATAATGAATTTTTCAATAAAAACCGTGTTGGTCCGGGCTCCTTTGCAGAATAGACTATCTGTCTTCCTGCCAGGCAGCTCGTAAAAGGCGAGCGCAGGCTTACCGTCGCTAACACCGTGACATCTGATTAGATGGTAGAGCTTCGAAGCGACTCATCCGAATTGGTACCACCGCCTTACCTATTCCTGCCGCCATAATGTCATGACGTGTTCCGGTTTGGAGGGTAAGGTAGCCGGTAAACTTACTTTGCTCGAGGCCTAGCATCCCGGCCTTAGGTTGGCAACGCACCATTTCTACCTTTGGTTTCTCTAGGCGGCGTGAATTTCTCTCCATCAGGAAATCCGTCTGTTTGTTTGCCTTCCAATATCATAAAAAAAAAGAATCTAAACTACCGAGAATAAATTATGATCAATAATATAAAATCAATAATATCATTTTTTTAGGAATATAGATAGATAGGAAACTGACATGGAAAACACATACGGAGAACATACGTTCACAAAATGTACAAAATTAAAAAAAATCTTTATTGCGCTCCGGATGCTCTCAAAAATTGTAAGGAAAGCTCCGATCATTACTGCATTTTACGGATTTCTTGTTCCAATTCTAAGATACGGAATTATATTTTGGGGCAACACTTCAAATAGGGAATTAGTATTTAAGGCACAAAAAAGATCTTAACGTTAAATTTTTGGGGTAAAACAGACAGAGCTGTAAACCTCACTTCAGAGAAATCGGTATACTTACTCTTTCACGTATTTATTTTTGTGAGGCCGCACTATTTATAAAAAAAATCAGAAATTTACGAATATCGTACAGGACGATCGCAAAATATCTGCAAAATGAGCTTATTGACTCATAATACTGCTTTTTGTGGAAGAAATGTTGTAATTATGACAGAAAGAGTTTACAATAAACTTACTTCTTCTATTCGCAACATCAGAGAGGCAGGCCTATTCGAAAAAACACTAATACGTTTTTTAAAATTAAAATCATGATTTCAATGAATATTTTATGAGTTTAGTTAATAATTTTGTTTTTGAGAAATTTTACATGTTGAAATTTATATAACTCATTGATGATTATTTTTCAATTTAAATTTAACTTGGACATAGGATTTGAAGTTATTATAAAATATTTCAATATGGACATATTGAAATATTTTATCCTAAATATGGAAATCGTATAGTGAATCAGTTTATTTATCACATTTATCTTTTATTTAAATAATATGTTGCACTATACATTCATAGTATGTTTTTATAGAACAGAAATGTAACAATGAAATAGTTAAATGTAATGGTACACGTCTCATATTATGTCCTAATGTTTTAGTTAATCATTATTATTAAGGGACGTATAATGTGGCACAAACGTAATTAACTTTGTTTTTAAGTAATAAACGAAAATATTTTTAGCCACAACCAAATTTGTATAATAAATCTGTACGCCTACTCGACAGGTTTTAGAGACCAATATTTTGGAAGATGTGTCATTATTGTAATACCTAAAGCTACAGAATAAATGACTTTTGACTTTCTTTTGACTTTTTGGAACAAAGGTCCTAACGGCAGTCTTGGAGAAGTTAGGAATTTTATTGCGCGACCGAACTGAAAAAAATGTGATTGTAAAAATCGTAAGAAAAAGTGGGTGGAATAAAACCGTTAAATGAGACGTGCACAGGCGCGAAAGTCGTATACACAAGCGAGTAGTTTATAAACCTTTCTCTTTCTCCCTCACTCCACCCCGCCAATGCATAATATATACTCATGAATTGTGTCGATTCTACATTAGCCGAAGGAACTTCGTTCCTACATGGTGTCCCACGACACCACATTTTTTTTCTTTTTCTACTTACCGACTACCGATATGTGTATTTTTTCTGCCCGACAGAGCAGGAAGTGGAAACTTAATTTAGCAAATAGGAAGCAAACGTTTCATTAAGTTTTTTTTGCAATTTCAATTAATTTATTTTTATTTTACTTTATTTTACCTTATCTTCTATAAAAGATATGTTACTTCACCACGATAAAAACCTTAAAACAGAGTCTTAGTCGAAACCACACTGGTCGAAACTAATGAGAAAACATACCATAATATTGAAAACCAAAACTTATCTACTTCGTTTTTTGGTGTGGATGTTTTCTATTAGTTTTTATATATTATCTAATAATTAAAAACACCCGTTTTCGAAGAACCTTGTAAAATAAAAGTAACATAAGCTTTTTATGTTGTAGTTGTGCAATAACAAAATGTTTTTGTTTCCAGACGTTTGTGTTCATAGTATTCTGGTACCAGATATACTGCGGCTTCTCGGCGTCCGTCATGATCGACCAGCTGCATCTCATGGCTTATAATTTGGTCTTCACTGCATTCCCACCTATTGTCATCGGTAATGCTCCCAATTCATGCAATACAATTTTCGACGTTGGGATGTAATGACCCCGTCGTCAGCTAATTTTAATACAGGTGTAGGTGGTTAGTTAAAGAAATTATTTCAGTAATCAGTTATATAAGTTTGGTAGAATACCGTACAACAAATAGCCTGGAATGATACCACTGTCTATGCTCGCTATTGTCATTTTCCGTGATGCAGGTTAGATGAGCTGGTACTTGGCGCAAGGCTGATAAATTAATTGTAATTACAGTACTGTACATATTTAATGGCAAAGGTCAGCGAACAAGCAGCGGCTCCTCTGGTGGCGAGAGGTGACGATGGCCTGCACACACACCGTAGATGTTATGTTAATTATGTTTAACAAATATTTGAAGTAGCCACATGCGAGTTAGACTACTTCTGAACCTTTCTACACATCCCTTCAGTTAGAGTTAAAATTTGCAAAAAAAATGGGCCTATTCCTTTTTCACACCCACTAAGGTAAGCGGGGAGTTAACAGACAGCCGTGGGTGACGGGCAATCCGTATGGGTGAACATTACAGTCTTTAGTCGCGGTTCGACAGGCTAAGACAATAAAAGACCTTGGTGTAAAAATTGCTAAAAAATCCCAAGCCGAATCAGTTTTAACAAATATAAATTCTTTTAGATTTTTCACATAAAATTTGATATGCAATTTTTTGTCGTGCTAGTCAAGATTATGTGGAACTGACCATCTTCGTCCCGGCCAGCAATACCGCTTATGATACTGTGTTGTGCAGCGACTTACTTGGGTGGGGATCCACTGCCTGACCTACGCTTGTCATCAAAATTACTGGGACATGTTCCTTTTCGGACGGTAGAGTAACCGGTAGACTTGCACTATAGGTCTAACATCCCGACCACAGGTCATTGTCGCACCTAGAACATCTATGGGTACTATAGCCCACGGTTGTCTCTTGCTATCAGGAGCTCTGTGGATGTTCGCTGCCAAATGCTTTATAAAATGCAGCATTGCTTGTTCGCCAACGCTCGAGGCGGACGGACGTGCGCGCGCGCTCCAGTAGCAGCGGATAGCGGAAATTTCCATTCTTATTTAATTGCATTGATACAACTGTTTATTTATTGTTTATTTCTTTATTGGAATATGTGTTTGTAGCCGTGTACAATTATATAGTGTTTATTGTTCAGTGTGGTATTGCGGGAAGAGAATGCGCCAGGATATATTTGGAGTTTTAAGTGACAGCACACCATTTTTCTTTTATTGTTGTAGTTATAGTTATCAGGAATTAGGTTATTAACATAGTTAATTATAGTATTTATAATTATGTATGAACAATTAATTATTTGTGATTTAGGTTATAAGATGTCCTTACCATGCATTTGTAGTTTAGATACGGCAGTGACGTTTATTTACAGTTACGATTTTGACGTTTGGCAACTATCAGTCATAGTGACAGGGAGTATTGCCATATACGGGTCTGTGTCTGTCGCGGCACGCGTAGCACTGTGACGGTATTTTTATTTTTTAAGATTTTTAATACGGGAACTACACATTAACTGGTTATCTTTTTATTGATCATTAATAATTTATTACGTGAACTACGATGGCGGATAAAAACAAAGGTAAGGAGAAAGGGATAAGAGTCCTTAAAAATTGGTACTTAACTTTAACTTAGTAAGCGAAGATCCCAGGAGAAACTGGAAGAAGAGTTGGTTAATTTGCGCCAATTGGAGGAGGAGTGCAGGAAGTGCAGGAGGACAAGGCGGGCTGGCGGCAAAGGACTATGGACTTAGTCAAGTCTGAGACGAAGATCATGGAAGATGCATTTAGGCCGAGGACTTCACTGGAGAGGAAGCCACCGTGAGGTTTCAGTGCTGCACCCCAGAAGACGAAGTCAATAAGAGGAGTTGACGAGCAGTCAGTGCTAGCTGAAAGTGAAGGCGGAGGAAGAATCGCCCCTTGACTTCTCCTGACGAGGTGCAAGAACGATATAGGAGTCGCTTAAGGAGGAATACCGCTACTGAGGAGGTGCCCCCCGTTAGTGGTTTATCCGACGGAGCTTTAACAAGGGAGAGCGCCCCTAGTGGCCGTGCAGCAGTGACGCAACCGGAGCCAGTAGCTTGTGGGGGGACGGATAGTGGGCTACCAGGGGACAGGCTTAAGGACGCATCTAAGGAGGAACTTGCCTCTGTAGTTACGGCTGCAAGCAAAGGCATCATGGCAGCGCTTAGGAGCAAAGTGAATACAGCTAGCTGGAGACCTCAGCTCAGGGGAATTCTGCTGCCGCTATCGGTCGTCCACAGAAGGCAGGTTCTTTCTTTTCTTTCTTTGGGTTTTGGCATTCGCGTTATAATTTTGCCATTAGTCAAGTAGAAATTTGCATCAATTTGAATCAATTTTTTCCAAAGTCGGGATTCAATTTTAATTATGCCTTTGGTGCCAAATAAGTTGTAGACAACCAAATGGCGCCTGAAGAACTCATGGATGTGATATGGAGCCAAAATTTGATGGATGACATAAGTAAGGAGAACTTTATAAAGAGTGGTCACTGTAGCCTTCAGGAAGCGTCGTGGCAATGGTACCTCTGGCACCGGAGTGTTAAGATACGCTCCGGCGGCCAGAGATTTTCTTGTGACCAAAGAAAATGTGTATGTAAACTGTGAGAGACACAATGTACGTGACTACATTGACGTATGGTGTTGCCTTAAGTGTCAGCATTGTGAAAATTTTGTCCTGCTGAAGAAAGGACTTGCTCACGCTGCGGCGAGGAAGGACACTTTGTAGAGGAGTGTAAAAGCTAGGAGACAAAATTCGGCGTTAAAAAGATACGGTATATATATAGTGTTGTGTGTAGGTGCGTACGACCGCTTGGCCCCGGCCTCCCTACTGGCCGAGCGGGCCGGACTGTACGGGACCCGATGAGGGCGGTATATAGGAGATAATATCACACGCGCGGGCCTAACGGGAACCATGGGACTAGTAGGCCGAGAGCTCACAACTTGAGTAGTTAGTAAATAATTCAGAAATATCAAAACAAAGCCGTAACACCTGATCTAGTCGTACAACCACATCGTAAACCTCACAAGACATCAAAAGAACAGTAATACTTTCTCAATATCATGATACAAAACTACAAAGTAACCCTAGGTTGCACATTCAAGACATTCACTTTAAAGTTACTCCCAATTTCATACTTTCTCATAAAATTACAGTCACCAGAATTGACTACATCACACGAGCTCACACACCACTTATTCTAACAGACAGATTTCTCTTATCTCACATCAGTCATCACTATCTCCACTCTATAGTACTACTCCGATTAGGTCACAATCACTAACACTAAAAAAACGAATTCATAACGTATCATGTCAGAACCATTCAACCATAGTAAACACATCAGATTTGATATTCATTGTTATTGTAACACACACTATAACTTGTATGACACACCGCATGTAGCATTTTTTTGAAAATTAAAATTATTTACATTAAATTTTCGCTCACTGTTTTTAACCTGAGAATAGTTAATTAACGGATGTCCGTTGTCGAACTATACAACAATTAAATTACAATCTTATTAAACAATTAATCAAGTCTTTATCATAAACAGCATTCCGTCATCTGACCAAATTTGGTTCGTTAATATTACTTAAATCGAGCAATAATAACTCATGCCACCTCCATCAAGTGACGATAACCTTCCAGCCTCTAAGTCGTTACTATTACCTAAATCGAGCAATAGCAACTTATGCCACCCACATCGAGTGACGAAAACCTTGCCACCTCCATCGAGTGACGATAACCTTTCCACCTCTAAGTCGTTACTATTACCTAAATCGAGCAATAGCAACTCATGCCACTTCCATCGAGTGACGATAACCTTGCCACCTCCTTCGAGTGACGATAACTTTATCACCACTTGATTTGTTACGGAGCTTAGCAAACGATACCAAATACTGTTCACTAATCTTTCACAACAGCGCAATAAAGAATAACTTAAGTCGGTTTTATAGTGGTCGTTGGACCCTGTACTTTCCGTTTCTCCGTTTTCAATTAAAGCAATATCATAATTTTGCACGTTTCTTAAAAGTCAATTAATAAAATTTAAACAACACACATTAATCGCTTTATCAGGCTTCACTACAGTTTTGTTGAGCTAAGATTATTTTTTCAAAAGTACCCACAATACACATCGACACTTGAATTTACAGTAAGCACATAAACTTGTAACCATATCAACTCAAAGGTACCATACTATATCACAAGTTTAAAATTACATTCCAACACTCACCAGTTTCTTCACCTGCACAAAGTCTACGAATTGCAGATCTTGACTTTAGGATGGCGATTTCTATTTCGCGCAACTTGTTATAATTAATAGCACAAAACAATAAGAATTTCACGTGATCTGTGCCTAATAACTCACATACCCCAACTTCATTACACAACATTCAGTGTAGATATTATCAATACACATGAATTCGCACTATAAACCATGTTCACAGCACACGCGATACATACACTGCAAGTATACACAAAATATTGTAACTGCCATCTAATAGAAAAGTCCTAGTAAGTAAGAAAGTAGAAGATTGGCTCAATGTCTATACTAGTATCGCATCACAAAAGACTTTATAGTCCATAATCTATTCCGAACACAGGGATAATAAAAACATAACCGCCTACTGGCCGAGCGGCCCGGACTGTACGGGGTCCGGTGGGGGCGGTATATATAAAATAATATAATATGTAATATAATATATAATGTTGTGTGTAGGTGCGTACGACCGCGTGGCCCCCGCGTCCCTACTGGCCGAGCGGCCCGGACTGTACGGGGCGAGGCGGGGACGGTACCGACCTCTGTCCTACTGGTGCGTGCTGGCCGAGTCTCTGTACATCAGTCTCGTAGTGTTCGGGGCCTGTGCCGCCGCCTACTGGGACAGCGCCGTGGACATCTGGCAATTCGGCCTGGCCGCCATGACGTGCTGCCTCGTCGTCATGCTGCTTTACGTCGCCATACAGACCCGCAGCTGGGTAAGCGTATACCTATCATTTCCTGTCGCGACCTACGTTGAAACGGCCGACCGACCGACCGTGATTTGATCAGATCATGTGGAGGACATTTTCAACTTTTTTTTTGTGTTTGTTACGCGTATATTTACACGATGACACGTATATTTACGAACTGATCTTGATAATTATTTTTGGAAGTGGTAGATCATGACTCCGAGGAGAGCCCATGTTAATTTTGTTATGACCCGACTAGTGATTTTGAGGTCATCAACGTGAACAAAAATTTATGCATTTACAAGTATAACTAAGCGTAGACCGCGTGTCTACGCGTGCCTGTACAGGTCACATAGCGGCAATGCCGAGACAGAGCGGCTCGTTGAGCACATGCAAATGGCTTCCGATTTTGTATCTGAGCAGATCCCATCCGCGGAGATCGTGATTCTTGGTGATTTTAACGCCCGCCAAACTGATTGGCTTGGTTCACGTTCCACCGATCATACGGGAAGATCTGTTCACGACCTGGCCTTGTCCTATGATCTCACGCAACTGGTGACTTCGCCCACAAGAATTCCAGATGGTGTGGATCACACGCCTTCACTGTTAGACCTTCTGCTGACCTCTCACCCAGAGAACTATAAAGTCTCTGTCGATGCCCCTCTTGGATCTTCTGACCACTGCTTAGTCCGGACTGCAGGTTGTGGAACTTTATATTCCGTTCTCTTCAGTGCCTGTTGGTGGCAAATCCCAGCCTTGGTTTAGTCGTCCCTGTAAGATGGCACTTAGCCATAA
>NJDC01004211.1:186850-199676 GCA_002245475.1 Calephelis virginiensis
AGTGTTCTGTACCGCATTTATCATGGGGAATGCTCTGAGGAGTTGTTTGGTTTAATTCCAGCCGCTGATTTCCACCTTCGGACATCGCGTCATAGCTTAAGGTACCATGCCTATCATCTCGATGCGTGGCGGTCTAAAACTGTGCGATTCCGAACACATTTTTTACCCCGTATAACACCTTTGTGGAATCAGTTACCGAGAGCGGTATTCCCAAACGATTATGACTTAGGAACCTTCAAGAAAAGAGCGTACTCATTCCTTAAAGGTCGGCAACGCATCTGTGATACTCCTGGTGTTGCGGATGTCCGTGGGCGGAGGTGATCACTTTCCATCAGGTGACCCACCTGCTCGTTTGCCTCCTTCTCTATATAAAAAAAAAACTTAAAACAACCATTAGAATGTGAATGACCGACTAGGAATCATTGACTATCTTTCGAAAATGATCAAATCGCTTCGTGGTGAGTTTATAATATAATAGTCGGAATCGGTATTTGCTGCGATTAATTATTAAACTTTATTATTATTAATTAAATCTGATAACAATTATTACATTTACTACAAAAAGTACCTAATAACCAACTTGATCATAAACATGTTAAAAACAAAGCGATGGTGAGGCATGCTAGAAACATGCTAGAAAATGCTTGTCCGTAATATTCGGGAACACATAAAACCGTACCATAATCGCTTGAGCCGAACATAATACTGCATTGTGAATAATTAATTTGAAGCTGCAGTTAAGTTTTTCAATAGTTTAAATGCGTGTCAACACAATTCTTGCTACAAGATATCTATAAAATATAGTAGAATTAATGGTGGTATTAAATAAAAACGTTAATTCAATTGGTTGACTATTGTAAAGAATAGTGCTGACATTAGCATCATTATCAACATTTTCAATCTTGTAATCCTTTGCAGCAGTAGCATAAAAATAACATCTTTGTATTTTTCATAGTAATTATTTAGCTTATAATTTAAATGCTTGTCTTTTGTTTGCACGTAAATGATTTTGGTTTAAAGATAAATAAAATTTCCAATAGTTTTAAAGTAGAAATATAACTATATATTAATTTAAAAATAAAATACATTCCCGTCTTGTGAATGCAGCTTTTTGATAAGAAACTTGTAAGTAATACGCATGTTGTGTGTCAGTTAGAAACTCCACGGCTTTTATATATTTAGGACAAAACTCACTGTAGTGTACATTTTGAAAAATATTGAAAGCTGTGATAAAATTGAAATAGAAAGAATTGCTTTCAGTTTCTTTTGTATAAGTTCTTTCGTTTTCTATTGTTACAGTTCTTTGTGTATAGTTTTTGTTTTAATCTTATTATTCAAGTTTTTTAATATTTCATGTAGATAGTAAATGTGCAAATAACTCTAGTAATAAGTACATAACAATGAGCATAAGATAGAAATATGTAGCAAACCATCTCAAATGAGATCCTGAACTACTTGCACTATACCTTCCGTTTGTTGATGTGGCTCTTATATTAGCGGAATCCACGGTGATGTTATAAATGTGAAATGTGAATGTGTTGGTTGTTTGATCCGAGATTAAACCCGACCTTGTTATTCCCGCTTCCGGCCGGACCTTGTTATTTCCTGTGGAGGAACCTAAAAAGTAAATCTATTAAATACAGCCCTCATTTCGCTCATACTCCATATGAGCGAAATGAGGGCTGTATTTAATAGATTCAAACTTGAGATTTGCTCGCCTTACGCTACTCTCGCTGATGAGTGTCAATTGTCCTGTGGGCAAACTGTTCTTAAGAAGAAAAACTACTGTCCATAGTGAACAAGTGGCATTGTGCAATTGTTTAATTATTAATTTTAAGAACCATTTAGACTTTAGAGAAATTCTTATTTTGTTCCAATAATTATATTAATATTAAAAATAGTCATTACGGTCTTATATTTTTGAAGAAATGTAAATGACCTGCATTTTTCATATAATGGTATCATTAGTGATGAATGATCAGAATGAAAATGGTCTGCTACCGTTCCCAAATAGAAAATTAATAAATTGAATGAAAAGTAAATTATAAACGTCGTCGTTCGAGCCAACTCTCAAAAATAACTATTATGATAAAAATAGCTACTATGTTTGACATCTGAAATAAACTATTCTTATTCGTATAATTACTTGAAACTTATTCTGTAAAAATAATTAGTTATAAATAATTAATGACATATTCTATAATGTTCTGTGATCGTTAGAATTTTGAAGTGATGAAATACAACAAATAGAATTTCGTATTTGCCAGTTGACATTAAATAATTTTTTTTTAAAGGAATGAATTAAATGTTGTGCAACTATTATTTCGATATAGTGTGGACTGGATAAATGTCATGCTTCGTAACAGTTAACACCTAATTAGCTAACTTAATGAATGAGTTTAAAAGCTAACTGGCTAGTTTGGGTTGTGCTCGATTTTTATTTTACCTAACAATTATATTTTGATAAGACGAGAATGTAAACTACCTTCGCTCATAAATTTAGGGAAAACTCTTACTTGGGAACCCTGACACTTATGAAACACTACAAATATTTTTTAGAAATACTGCAAGTAAATAATAAAAATAATTATAAAAATATCTGCAACAGTAAAAATGAAAATACTCCCCATTTTCTGAAAAGGGTTATAAATAAATATTTCGTTACATAATATAAATATAAATTTCTTTTATCAAGTTCATTGTAACAAAATGAAAAGGGAATTAACAAAAATATAAAAAGTATAACTTAAAAGTTATCAATATACTCGTTCCTTAAAATTGAGAAGCTCTAATTTTCTCTGGTAATGTTATTCAATTATCAAGAAGTCTTCCGGTAAGGGATTTATATTGATCCCAATAGCAGTTAAAATCCCTTAATATAAGTTGGAGATCAAATTTTTGGTACAGTCAACGAATGTGAATGTAACTGTAAATATAGATGACAAGACTCGAGCGAGCGAATAATACGTTGTTCATGTCGGTGAGTACAGACCGTGATCCACCTGCTGGCGCTGTCGGGCTCGCTGGGCTCGTTCTTCCTGCTGACGCTGGTGTGGCAGACCGTCTGCGTCTCGTGCTTCCGTCTGCCCTCAACCTTCCGCGTCATCCACCATGCCTTCCGGGACCCCGTCTACTGGCTCGTCGTCATCGTCGCCACCGTCGCCGCACTCGCGCCCAGGTATAGGCTGCATGTCGCGTCTCTCCTGTTATATAACTTTTAACTGCTTTTTTTTACATGAAAGAAACGGTCAATTATGTTATAAATTAAAAAATTTACATTGACCCGCTTCCTAATTTTTTAGCATATTCTTTCCGTCTACATCTCTAAAAATGGAATATTGTGCAGACTTGTGTTCGAGGCTGCGCGGAATTCCATCCGGCCCGGAGCGCTGGGACGGGCCGTGCTCGCTCGCCGCCGCCGCCGCCCGCCCTACGCCGCACACTACCACACCACCACCGCCTCCGCACACGTCTACAGGTAACACACATATCCCGCCCCCGCCCTACGCCCTACGCCGCACACTACCACACCACCACACCACCACCGCCTCCGCACACGTCTACAGGTAACACACATAAATTTTATCCCAGTCGGGGAAAGGCAAAGGATCTGAGTCCATACAGCCACGTCTTCCGTATTAATAAATCTTTTTCTTGTTGTATATTTTCAATTCATGTCTTCCGTATTCATTCTTTATTTCAGTCAGTAATCACTAATTTACAAAGACATGTCTGGTCTTGAGTAAAACGGTGGTGTTGTTACACAAGCTCGTCTATTTGGCGACAGCGAGGAAATTGACGTTACACTAATTTCTTCATGATTATTTCATTTGTGCACTTTCACTGAATAAAATTAAACCAATTTCCACCTAAATTAACCAATTTTACTCATGTTTTACACTAAATTCAATAATTGTGAAAAAAATACGACCATCTTCATTCACGATGGCGCCAAAACTCTCTATCCTTAAAGTTGGATTAAACTGGAAACGGTGTGCGTGCGTAAAACTATTAATAATTTAGGAGTTAATTGCGGGCAAACAAAGCGTCTCGTCGTTTTTAAACATTAAGATTGAAATGATAAGATGTTTTTATTTGTTCGTTTCCAGGCCAACAGACGAGGACGGACTCCAGAAGACGAATTCTGACGTGGCGGCGATCACGTGACCCCTGCAGTGACGTCACTCGACCCTCGTGCGTGTACCTAGGCTGTGATCTGTCGTAGAACTATTGTATTTTATAATAACATAGTGTAATGTTCGTGTGCTTTACAACGCGGGACCAACGCGGGCCAGGACTCGAGAGTGCCCTGTCCAGGTGGATAGAGGGAGTCCTTTGCGTCCGAACCCGAGAGTGAGATAATTAATGTTAAATACTGAGAGGTTCGTCGCTCCTTTTAAAATGAACACTGCTATGGATTGAAACTGTCTTCCCAAAGCAGCGCCACTGGACAAATACAACTAAGACGTGTTTGAACCAATATAAAACCAAAACAGAAGATTCTATATAAACCAAGAGTAACTTCTTTCTGTCACTGTTCCGTCACCCCAAGTTCACTTTCCATCTAATGGTCAGTTGGACTCAGCTACATTGTGCAATAAAACCCCCACACCGTCAGGTTTTAAACTCAACCTTACCGCGTACTACATATAATAAAATATATTTACCCAAACTTTAAAGAGTGTTTCGAAGAGGCAAATTAAGCTAACACATATGACACTTATCTGCCCTTTGGAGATAGCCTCAAAGTAGTTAGGTAGTCACGTCAATTTTATATAAAAATTATATAGTATAATAAGACAAGATAGTGATATAGTAATATTTCGTGAGACGGTTCACATTTAGGTATATTAAACGTCGAACGGAGAGCAATTTGCTTTAAGAACTATTTCCATTGTCATTTCACCAAAAGTCCTAAGCAATGCACTTACCACTACCATCAGATTGGCTACCATGCAAGCATTGAAAATTTCTTCACGCGAGAATATATACATTTTTGTTAAATGTGTATCGTGGAAAAGTACAAGTGCTAATTAAACAGTTTGTATGTACACTACGGAACTCCACCCAGTGAAGGCTATAAATCTTATTTCTCGTTGCTTTACCGTAATGCGTCGATGGCCAATCACATTTAGCGGTTTCGGTGTTTGTTCGGTACGTGTCGATGGAGTTATTTTTCGTCAACTTCTTTTGTACTACATTTACAATACAAACCGGACAAGAAGATGTGCGAATGTTGCCAGCGCTGGGGCCCGCGTCCATATTACTGCCACTCGTAACACAACTTCGTTTCCTACAATCGTGTTCATGACTGTTAATTGCTTAAGATGCCATATGGTTTAGTGCAGTGTGTAGGGACCGACCGCGGTGTGGAGCGGTGGCGACATTTGTCTGTAGACTTCTATTTCATAGATTGTGCTTGTCCGTACGTTAATCTTTAACATTCACGGGTGTGTCGGGAAAAGCATGACTGTAGGATAAATGCGATCGATTAAAGCAAAGTATATATTTACAAAACAGACGAAGCAAATGTGTGAGCAGGAGGTAGGTACACCCGATATTCCACGTAACCACCACGAATCGCTCGGTATTAGTGTACTATAATATAATATAGTGGTGTCGAGGGTCTCTAAAACCGGCGTGTTTGTATTAAAGAGTAATGAGTATGGAGGTAGCCGAGCGGGTCGTGCAAGGGTCGAGGCACTCCGTATTCGATTCTCTCCGCCAACGCCGCAAGGGACATGGCGTGAACTCATGTTTGTGTATATGTAATAAATTTAACAAAAATGTTATAAATTTCACGGCCGTACTCCGTACAGAGGTACAACCAGGACACCCACGATTTGGCAGGTGGGCAAACCTATCGCCAGGGGAGCGCGCGCCCGGCCCCGACCAACCTTATTTCTTTATTAGGAAACTAGCTGAGTTGCATTTCGAGTTGACCGACCCCGAAATTAAAGCGCACCGGACCACTGTATATTAAATATTTCAAACGGTTTTGAATCGATTCAAATAAATGTGGTGGTCGTTTTCCTGAAATGACGATGTGACAGAGGAAATCAATTGAATATGGTCGGGCCGGCCATTGTGCTTGCGCTCCGCTGTACCGACCGTAGGACTGCTAATTCATTTGCGGTTTGCAAATATCTCGAATAATTTAGTATTTTGTGAAGCGTTCCGCTGTCGGTAGTGATTGTGTAAATATTAATAAGTAATAAGTATTTTTAGAATAATATTAACAGTTCGGGGTCTCCACCGCCGCTGTCCGGCCAACAGTTGGTACGTCTCGGGAGTTACATCGAGAGTTAGTGTCGAAGAAAATATTATTACTCAGATACATAAAAAATATCTTTAAATTTATATCAATAATTTTAATATGAATAATGTTATTTTCGGGTTCAACACGATTTTTTATCAGCCGGTTGTAAAAGCCGTTAATATCAAGATGAGGTCGTTTCGATATTAACTGACAGTTTAAACAGCATCATAGGAGTATTATTTTTTAATATTCAGTTATAAATTCCTTTACAAGGACAGTGTATTTGTTGATAGCCCTGGATTATTGCCTATAAATATTATATCCTCTATTTTTATGTACTTTTTTATCCAAAAATGTAAATTTTGAAATTCGTCGTGTATGTTGTAGTAGATAAGAAATAATGATGTTACCTTTCAATGTATAAGCATTTTTTTACCTGTAGCGTTGTGTTTCCATGCGTGGATGTGTGAATTCTTTCAGCCCAATTTTTTTTTTTTTTGTAATTTCAGTCAGATTGGTACGGACGGACATAAGTCCGTATAGAGGCAGGAATCATTCCACAATCGGCATTATCTTGCCCATGTCAATTAATGTTCTCGGTTTTTTTTTTATTTTGTAAGTAATAAACATTACTTATAAAATAAATTACATAAACTTCAAGGCAATAAGTTATAAAATAACAATAAACCAACAAAGCGTCCTGTGTTGCAAATGTTTGTTAAAACGATGGCGACCATTTACTGATGGGAAGGAAGACTACTTGTCTCTTCCCAAAACAGATGACAAAAGAGTAAAAGTGTTTTCTCAACCAAACTCTTAAAAAAAACTGTTATAGCACCGCTTTGTTCCAAATTAATTCTTCTTCATGATGTCTCAATAAAAGTGCAGTTATTTTGATACCAAACATATTACAATGAATATGTGTATTGTGTAGTAACGGCACTGGTATAAGGCACTCGTTGTTCGAAGTGAATGTAAATATTGTATTTTTGTATGAACCAGTAAATGGGTTCCTCCGAGTTATCGGTCACAGAGCGGACTCGCCCTGTCAGAGCCCGGGGCTGTCTCGGCCTTCGCCCCTTGAGGAATACGCCGACGGTGATATTTTGCATCGCGTCAAAATACCCTCTGAATTAACGACCTGCCTCCGCCACGCACCGGTGCAAATACTATGTACACATTTTGCACTGTCCTCGCTATTGTCGTGTTTCGTATTGGAGAGTATGAGATCCCAGCCATATGATAGCGACCCATCAGGAACATCTTTGTTCGCTACTGTAGATAAAAAAATATAAACATAAATAATTCGAATAAAATTATCTACGTCATACGGAAAACCTTTTTCGAATGCACCAAGTGGTTGAGAAGGTAGCGAATAAATAAAATTAATTTTAGATTGCGAATTTCCACTGTCCGAACTGGTCCCACCACAGTAGCGGACTCAGATTTGCCGCAAAATGTCACCGTTTGTATTCCTCCCTTAGATATAACTCTGTAGTCGACGCAGCGGTGGGTTGTTATGGAGTTGAGAACCAAATATCTTTGAAACTTTTGATACATTGTATTGTGAAATCGCAAGAACGGATAGTTGACTTTGCATTTATGACTAAGATCAATATCGTTAATATTGCCTTTAGATTTATAAGTCTCGTTCATTTCTATACTTTCAAAAGTTTCTTGATATTGAGTAAGAGATACACTGTTTCCCAACTATTTCCATTAAACCGTATCAGCTAAACGGATTTGTATCGTAGCCGTCAGGGTTTTATATAAGATCTGGATTGATCTCTCTCTCTTCTTATGATAAAATTACTAAAATTTAGGGGAATGTGAAAACCATCCCACTCTCCCTTAGCCCATGCCGCAGCCACAACGGTTATAGTGGCTTATTTTCTGAATACTTTTTGCTATACTTAATATTACAGCTTCCATAAATATGGTTTCCATACAATTATTTTTAAAGGTTTTTTTTTCTTTTCAGTATTTAAAATAGTGTAATCAAGTTTATTCAGAAAAACATAAAACCACACAACATCTTTTTAGAATGTATAATTGTACAACTATAATAGTATGTGCCTTGTATCTCTTTCCAGTGTATCTCTTGTTCGGTGGCCCAACGACTTGATTCCTAAAGAATATTAAATATTTTTAATACAATTTCTAGTTGTACATACAGACAAATATATTTCTACCTAATTGTTAAATATGTGTACAGTAGGAAATTTTATAAAGTAAAATGTTTGTGTAAATAACTTTATGTACTAAGACTGTTGTCCATTTAGAGCTTTTAATTTGTTGATTTAAATTGAATTAGGCTAAAGTAGCTACTTGTGTTTCCCAGCCACCGTTCTGTGGTCTGTTGTCTTTTGCCCATTGGTCGGCCTGCTGTCTCTGTACGAATACAATTATTGTTTGTTTTGAACATTCATCCATTGTATTCATGTGACATTATTATTACATACCTTATAATATGTACTTCCTGAGATAATTGCTTAAGTTGCCTAATAGACATAATATGCTATGGAGTGTGCTGTGGAAGTACCTTTTGCATTTAGATCTCGTAATATATACAATACAATAACAAGCAAATCGGTGGCTAGAAAATACATTTATACTTACTTACGTGTTGTTTTGTAATGTTAATAACGAAATATTAAATTTCTTTAAATTGTAGTTTTATTTTACACCCAAGCTTATCTTTGTAGTTCAGTTAATCCTCCTCATCGCCTTGGAAGTGGGTAATTAATTAATAATATGACTACCTACCAGGTCGGATAACTATATCTACGAGGAAGAACAAGTAGGAAAATTCGCAGTTCCTTTATATTGGTAGTGGGTATGTCCAGCGTCGAGTTCAGTTTTGAAAGTATATGTATCTCACAACTTGTATTGCAGAGCATTATTTCAGTGTCACGCAAAATATTTCAATAGAACAAATTTCCCATACAAACTTAGCCACCCCCTTTAACCCCCAATGGTGGTGAATTTCGAAAAAACCCTGAAATACGTGTTTCATCATTTGTACTAAAAAGCAAAATTTCATGCAAAAATGTGCAATAAAAATATTTTTCTCGTACAAACTTGGCCACCCCTTTTAACCCTTTTAGGGGTTGAATTTCCAAAAAATAATATGCCTATGTCCTTCTCATGAGTGCAAACTATCTACATACCAAATTTCAGAAAAATCGGTTGGGTGGTTTAGACGTGAAAATGTAACAGATAGACAGACAGACAGAAAGACAGAGTTACTTTCGCATTTATAATATTAGTGTGGATTAATATAATTAAAAAGTAGTAGCAATCTTATGTTATTGTTTATTTAAATTATTTAAATCTTGACTTTAAAAAAATATATCTTGTTATACTTACTTACTTCGAACAAAACAAATATTCTATTCTATTGTAAGATTTATTTTTTATAAAAAAAAAACAATAAAAACATGTCTAATTTAAATCTTTTTAACTTATAAAAATAAAATATTCGCTTACAAACTTACCTAATACCATAGATTTAGGATGCCTCATACAGATATACCTATGTAGGTACATGCGAACCTAACTGCACACATCTGACACTGCTATCTAGTTCTAGCCGACAGCAAAAGTGGAATAATAAATGGCGATGAGGTTGTTACATCTAGACTTTTATAATTATCAGTGTAATTTGTTAGTGGCTTACAAGTTACATTATAGTGATTACTAGCTGCTGCCGGCGACCTGCCGGCGGCAACGCGTGTACGAAGTCGCCAGTTACTGTCGGAAATATAAGATTTTCCCGCAGTGTTATGTATAAATAATGACTCCGGTCATAAACTACTATACCTAATACAAAAAAATATCTCCACGCCCATTCAATGCCACCACAGTTTTCTTAAAAAGCATAGCAACGCCGCCTATAAAGGCTCCAGACCACGCCAGATATATATGGCATGTGGACAGAGTAAAATTATTTTTCCATCTTTTTTTCGGTTATAAAGACGAGCTATCTAGAAATCCAGGTGATTATTACAGAACCATGAGGTTTAATTTAGAGTTATTGCGTAAAGAAGATTTCTAGATAAGTAAGTAATTATCGTAATTTTGTAAGAGTTTTTCAGTTTTTTAGTGCCAAATCTATTTTTTGTTTTGTGAATTGTGATTTTGTTTAAAATAGGTTTTTATTTTATTTTATTTCTATGAGAACAGATAGGTCGCCAGATGGTAAGAAACAACGTTGTCTATCTTAGACGTTATTCTGTTTAATAATATTAGACTACGGAAAATATGAAGCGTGAATTTCGAGGATTCGATCCCGGTCGATTTTTCAAATCCCGGGATTTCGGGATTGTCTAAAGCTAATCTCGGGATCCCGGGATTGTATTGATGAATTGTACTGTCTAGAAAGTGGTAAGAAAAACACAGTTAAAAAACATCAAAATCCAGATTCGAATTTGGTCGGATAACCAGCGTTTGTTTTGGTTTTTGTTTATATTTACCTAATGCGAAACATTTCACAGTGGATATTTATCTTACATATTATTTGACTAAACGCACTGATTTTTGGTTAACACCTAAACATCTTAGGTTGATCCAGTAATTTGTGAGATAACGTCAAAGTTAAGACGCATTTTTTTGACTTATTCATATTATTCGAAAACGCATGTACGTATGCTTTTGAATTTTTTATAATAAATCTAAGAAGGGCCGAACACAGTTTACGGTGATCTTATATATTTTCTTATTTAGGCGCTATAATATTTTTTTGATTTTTGGAATAACCGCGATTACTTGAAACTAAAAATATTTTTTAAATCTAATTTTGTCACAAATACGCACAAATTAAGAGCTATTTGTGCATGTTTATTCTGCAGGCGCACATACAATAGTCTTTGACATACGCGATTCTGCTAAACGCTACCACAGCAGGAATGGTTTTTTCCGTTTATTTCCAAAACGACAGCATGAATTTTTTTTTATTCGGTGCACATTTACAGCAGATCGAGCACTAATTATGTGTCCCACTCATATCACTCTATGTTCTTCTTTCTTGGGGGGGTAACGTACACAATATAAAATCTATATTTGCTATCGTCGGCATTTGCTGCAATTCCATTGTATACACACGTTTTTTTGTAGTTAACACTTGTACTTATCCAGTATACACTTTATTTAACACTTTCTGTTACTCTCCAGCCAACCGATTTTACAGCATCATCAGGGCTTTGAAACTAAAGATAGAAAATACTGTTTTTCTGTCCTGCCGCTATAATGACAGTGTAACATTCCGATTCGGAGGGTGGGGAAGCCAGTAGATTTGAACAATAGGCCTTACATTCCAACCATAGGACAACAACGCACCTGTAACATCAATGGGCTATGATAACATCTATAGGCCATGATTATCTGTAACCATTAAGAGAGCCGTGTGCTTGTTCGCTGACCTCTAACATGAAAAAGAGTAACTATCCAGAGGCCAACTCAAAAGTACCCAAAGTTAGAAGTTTTTTATTGTTTATGTCAGTGCTTAAATTTATCGATAAAATACATAAATAGGTACCTACATACAATACCGATACAAGACCGGTACCCTATTCACGATAAATAAATAAAAATATCGATATAATAGATTTGCACATTAGTCCATCTCTAGCTGTATGCAAACGAAAGTGATAATGATAATGAAAGTGAACGTGTGTCGTCGTTTGTACGGTACGGTCGAATTCCTGAGGATGCCTCGGTGTAGAGGCGAAACGTACGTCGAGTGCGATTTGGTGTTCTCTGTGGTGAGTGCTTCGACAAAGTTGGCGAAGGACGTGACAAGTGGTTTTGTTTCCCGTGTTCGGACTCTATTTGTGATCTGGTCGCGGAGGTGGGAGGTGGGAACTTTAGGTAGGGTTGTCACATGTAAAGAACGTGACAATTTATATTGTTTCCCGAGCTCTTCCTATAGTCGTGTGCTGGTCGCGGAGGTGGGTGGTGGGAACGTCAGTTAGGCTTGTCACATTCTGTGTCGTTTGGAGGATTATTTGCCACAAAGGTTACACTGCTTACGCGGAATTAGCAAAATAAAGGCTTATTTTACATCTTTTGACCAGTATATGATGAACTCCGATAAACATCAAATAATTTAAAATGTAATTATGAATGTCATTATTTTTATTAACCTACGGAAAGTTGTACCATCTTTTTGGTAATTTGCGGTGCTTTTTGGTAAAAGTGCGGCTGTCTTTACCGTACTATTTAATTGAACAAATAGTCATTTTATATATATTTTTTTATTTTTGATACAATAACTCGACAATGTTTACAGGTCACAAACCTGGTCGATACTGTTCATATTTTTTTAAGTAATAAGCTACATTAGAACAATTACACTTACGAGGGGCCTTCAATAATTATTTAGCCTCATCGCCCCATGGCGTTGTTGTTACAAAAGAGTTTTACTATCATGCAGTAAATACTTTTTGAAGTCTATCAAATAGTTTTCAGTCTTTTCCCTTCATTTGTTTTGTTTTGACAGCCTTTGGAAGCGAGCGTGTCGGTCGGTTTTGCAAAAATGGAAAAAGAACAATATCGTTCGGTGATTAG
>NJDC01004211.1:206361-228354 GCA_002245475.1 Calephelis virginiensis
TCTTAGAGAATCAGAAAACGGTTAATGCAGAGTGGTACACTAACAACTGTTTGCCACTTGTCTTGGAAAAAGTTCGAGAGAAACGACCTCGCAGCAGGATCCTCCTTCATTTCGACAATGCCTCGTCGCACACCGCCAGGCAAACGATCGACTATTTGGCGACCTCAGACGTGGAATTACTGGGTCACCCGCCGTATAGCCCCGACCTCACACCCTGCGATTTTTATTTATTCCCGAAAATAAAAGAAAAACTTCGAGGAAAACATTTTATGGACGCCGAAAAAGCAGTGGCTGCGTTACAAAACGCCGTCGAAGAGACCCCTAAGGCCGAGTGGGCAAGGTGCTTTTCTCAATGGTTCCATCGAATGCAGCGATGTATTGATGTAAATGGACACTATTTTGAAAAGTTATAATAAAACTAATAACTTGCTAGAATGCTTAGTTTTTGATTTTCTAAGAACTTTCAGTTTGACCCTCGTACGGTAACGTACATCAACGTACCACATTGCGACATCGCAGCGTTCCACGAAAACGGAGTCGTCACGTGCTGATGTGGACAAGACCTACATAACTAAAAATTATCACATATTTAACATACATTTATATGCAACGATGTATATGTAACAAATATTTTTTAAAGAATATTCCTTAGAGAATAGAGAATAGCAGAGGTTATTGTGACGCTTTTAAGCACATTATTTTTTTAGTATGTTTAAGCATCTCAAGAAAGTTATTGTAACAGTTTGTAAATTTATAAACTTTGTCCAAATAGAAAGGAAGGCTTTCGGTAGAAGGATGAATGAAGGGCAAGGTTTAGCTACTCATATAAAGTTTTGAAAACGGAGAAATTAGTTCCAGTCACAGAGCACAGAGGTAGTAAATAATTTTAGTACATACTTACGTAATTATTAATACGAAAGTAATAAAATCAAATCGTAATATCATTAATACAAATCAAAATGTCTTTATCATCAATATATATAATGTCAATTCATTTGTTTAGTTGAACAAAAAATTGTAATTCAAGATTGATATAAAAATATTAAATAGTATTTATTTATATTTTTATATAATTTATAACTGTATTCTAAAATGTCTAGGGTCTTATTAAGCTTCATTTAATTGTTTGGTATAACACAGTAAACGTTAAACAATATTTATTCATATTTTTATATCATTGTAACTGTATTTTAAAATGTCTATGGTCTTATTAAGCTTCATTTAATTCTTTGGTATCACACAGTAAATGTTTTTGGCACAAAATATAAAAAATATTTTAATTTCAAATACATTTTTACGTAATATGTATATGTATTCGTCTTTTCGCGCCCATATCCCCGAAAAGGTAGGCAGAGGCACAACCAGCGGGGCTATTCAGTATCTTGTTAGTGATGATCGCTAGGTAAAGTTTACGTCAAATATCTTTCAAATGACGTGTATTTGTATATGCTATGTTTGTATTTGCTATCTCTATTGTATTTCTGTTAGTTACAGGAGATGCAAACATTAAACACGTCATTTGACAGCTGTTTGATGTACACTTTACACAGTGATCATCACTAAAAAGATACGGAATCAGGGCACCCACGACTAGCTGAAGACACTAAGTCCCACAATGTGATAGGTGGCAAGCCTATCGCCAACCGGACACATATGTTTTAATAATTAATTTCTTGGGAATCTATGAGAACATGACACCGTAATTGCACATAAACCGCTTTTTCAAGCCCTAGCATAACCAAACAATTTACTTTTTTATTTAATATCTCAGCTAATTCTGATTAAATTTACAAAAGATACTTATGTAAATCAATGCAAATAAATATGTTGTAGTAAAAATTCCTTTTCGGGGTAGATTCATAGCAAAAAAAAAACTACTAAAACACAGTTCTAAATATTCCAACAACAAAATTATATTAACATGTGAAACGAGTATATATTGGGGTTGTTACGTTTTAGTAACATCACATGCGCTTACAAAACACGATACCAAACTTGCGTTTATATTTCTTTCTACTACTATTTCAATCGTCAAATTATTAAATAAATTGACAAATTCACATTGACGCGGTATTACGGGGTTGCTATGGGCTCTTACTCGCGTAAATATTGTCATATCAGTACCTGACTCTCTTTTTTCCTCTAGGGAAATTTCTAGCTGATAAGGACTTCTCGCTTCCACGCATCGCAAATCTTGTACATCTTAAATCTATGACTTTATCACTTGTATTTTGTCGAAAAGTTTGAATGTCACCTGTGTTGTTGTTAGTTCATTTATGAATTTTCTTAAAATATTAAGCTTTCTACGCTTACAAAATTAAAATATAGTATCATTATTATTTATGTATAATTATTTCTGTTTAGCTGTTATATTTAACTGTTGTGTTTCAAATGAAGTATTTCCCGATCTAATGAAACTTAGTAAAATTACACCCGTACTTAAATCTGGAAGTTCTTCCGATCCCTCCAACTACCGACCAATCTCTAATTTTTTCTACCAAGGGTAAAAAGGGTAAATATTGGAAAAAAAATATTGAATCATTACATTTGATTTTAACAAATTAGGTTTGTTTCAAAATAAACAGTTTGGTCTATTTAGGGGTCGACAATTGATGCTGGTGTGGAATTACTGAAGAAAAATTATAAGTGTTGGATGGATTTGCAGTATGCAATCGGGGTTTTTTTGTGAATTGTCCAAAGCATTCCATTGCGTTAACCACAATACGTTGATGCGTTTACGTGAAATAAATGATTTTTTTTATTCATTGATTTCGGCTTTTCCTTAGTCGAGTAATAGTTAACTTAACAGAGTAATAGTTAACTTTTGATAATTATTTTTACGAAAGATTGCTATAGATCCCGACACATAAATGTTATCAACATCCCACTAAAGGTTTTTGAGTTAATTATAGGTATAATTTTAATGTACCTACCCACATGAAAAACTACTAGTGGTATTATGATAAAATTTATTTAAACCATAAAAATCGGTTCGTTATTGGCCGAGTAATCGCGTATCAAACATAAAAAGAAAATAAAAAACAGAGTCAATTTAGCAACCTCCTCCTTTTTTGGAACCGGTTTAAATAAGATCAGACACCAAACTGTATAAATTATGCAATTAATATATATATATATTTTTATAGTTTATTGTATCCATTTATTACCAAAAAAGAGGGCCCAGTATTGCGATTACAATTCCTAGGTAAAATTAAACATTAATTATATGTATAATTTATTGATATTATTCTTGTGTATCCATTCTTGACTTTTAGCTGAATATAAAAAATAGTATAACAATGTCACGTATAACTAAGAAATATTACTATTACTATATTAAAAAACAAATTGCTACTGAATAGTTTCTTCCGACATCAATGACTAGAGTACCTACTTTAAAATAGTCAGTAAGTACTTTCTGTAATATCAGATTACTAAGTCTATAATAAACAGCAAAATGGAGTAGTCCGATGTATGTTTCGAGTTTAAACTTCTAGCTAAAATCGGATAGCTTCCAGTACGAAACATAAGTCCAAAATAAAGCACAGAGTGTGGAGTTTCAAGCGTAAACATACCTTGTTGTATCAAATAAAACTGAACATGTGACAACAAAAAATACATTTTTATTTAAAAATATAACATTGACTTAAAATGACGTATTATTGCACCATTTGAAACTCACTATGTTTATAATTTTAAATACATCAAAGTTCAAACACATGAATCTGTCGGTGAAACTGCGTCATATTATGCACTTAAAATGTTACATACTAATTCAACAAAACAAATAAATCACAATCAGAACCTAATTAAAATGTCGCTTAAATTTTATATAAATCTAATAACATCCTAGTATTAACATCAAAATAATTAATATCTTTAAGACAGTGCCACGTTTTTAATTTAGATTGAAATAATATATTTATTTTGCTATAGAAAAAAACTCCTTGGTTATCGCATAACGCGTGAACGGACGAACCAATTAAATTTCGCTATTTTTATCTCGGTAAATATCACGCAATACTTTTTGCTTCAATCTCAAAAAAAATATGCTATTTTGGTCCATTTCATCCATACTGTACATGCTTAAGATCATATACATAACATGATTTTTTTTCGCCACCACCGTTTTCTGCCAACTCCATACTCTATCACTTAGGTTTTTTATTATTATTTTATGTTATTGGAAAGCAAACAAGGATTTCTTGATGTAAAAAAATTCACGTCGGCTAAAAGCCTTTGCTGTAACAATCCAATAAGAAACCCACATTTTGAAAAATCTCACGTGAGATTGGGGGAGGGGGTTGAATAAAATCTCACGACATCTCACCAGGGGCGGGGGAGGATCAGAAAATGTAAAAAAAACCTCACGTAATTTATGGACAATTTATGGACCAAAGAAAAGTAATGTATGTACGATTATTTTAATTCAATATTCATAAGACAGGACAACTTTGTATGTCGCATGTCGCATGCAACATAAAAAACATTTTTAATCTAATAAAAAAATCATGACATTTACCAGTTTTAATATAACATTTATTAATTATAGCCGTAAAGTAATACTAGTAGGTACAACATTATATTCCTATACATTGTGCAGGACATCGCCACTGAACCCTCTGCTGCGTTATGTGGAAGAACATCACGGAAAGTGCAACTTGTTGCTAGGTTTATCGCTGTCATATAATACTTTGTCTCGGAGATTCTGTGCAATGAAAATCTTTTATTATAATAATTAATTAAAAATAATAAAATAATCCTTTGATAATCTAAAATATGTAAAATAAGGCGAAAGGTGTTATTTTATAACATTTACCACTTGGAAAATATACAGATAATACGTATTACGCATTTTTTATGCGTATCATTAAACATCATGTCATTAACAAGACGATTAGTTATTCATTTCATTTTTAATTGATTTACAATTATAACACATACAAAGACAAAAATAGAAAAGTACAAATGGAGGACTTTCGTTTCGAGTCTCGATTAAAAATAGGAGAGCAATTACCCGCAATAGTATAGGTGACTTAAAATCCGGATCTCCTCAGACTGGCTAAAGGCAGCGGATGTTATATACCTGACTATCAACAGACCTTGGCATTTTAGTACATTATTGTATGTGTGTGGCACTACCCTTAAACTTATCACAACACATTACAGCATCCTTTTCAATATAGCATTGGCAACATCCATAGTATGATCTTCAATTAGCACTATGTCAAACTCTTTGATATAATTTTGTAAGTTAGCTTCTACATTACGTCCAAGAAAGCCTATTTTGATGACCACATCACAATGATCCATGCCTTCAGCCATTCCTGCGTCTCCAATGTTATCCCCCATTAGGATAACATTACTCCGCTCCTTAACTAAGTCGTAATAGTCGGTTGTTTTGATGGCTGCTTCATTTTTATTGTATGTATGTATGACATCACCTTTTATGCCCACGATAGTGTCGTTATCATCGAATGCCAAGAAATTTGAGATTACCTTAAAGGAAATATTCAAGTTATTATCTACTATTAAATAAATAACATACACCCTGCTATTTTACTGTAATTGTTGATATTGTACGGCTACGTGAAAAAATAAAAACGTGTAAAGTGTATAATAATTATGTAGGCGACCATAATAACGTGTATATGATGTGTATAGCGTAAATAGTTATTTAAAAATATATAACAGAGCCTTGTTATTAGTATTGTCAGAGATTAGTAAATTCCCCAGACATTCTGACTATATTTAGATGGCGCTCACCTTTAGTTATTACTTATTAGTTTCACCAAGTTGCGGGTAAACAGATTGTGTACAGATGAGGAAGAAAGGCCATTCGCATAAACTAATTTAAAACATAATGGTTCCGTTGTATTTAATATAAATTTTATCACTGTCATACAATATCGCCCCTTTTAAACTAATAGATTTTTTCATGCCTACCGAATCCCAAATACGTATTCTCTTGTCTTATTTTGTTTTAAATATTTTGAAAACTTTCATAACAGACACTTACAACATCTTATTCGTAAGCGATACTTTAACTTATTTAAACCTAAATATAAACTTAATTATATTTCAAAATTTTGTTTAAATATTAAAACATAATATGTTATAAATCTTAATAATACATTTGTATAATTTTAAAGATATTTGCACACCACAACGTGGTAGAATATGTTGGTACTAACAAATATATTTTGTAACAGCTTTTAACACACACTTTGTGCAAATAAATAAATTTCATTTTTCAAATAATTAAAGTGTATGTAATTAAATAATATTTTTTATTAATATTAAAATATTTGCACACCAACATATTGTAGAATATGTTGATATAGTTAAATATTTTTGTAACATCTCATTTACGCACATATTTCGCTAATAAATAATTTTCTTTCTTTGTTTCTATAGATTTCATTTTTCATATTGCAATTGCAATTGCAATTTATCAACTGAGAGTTAGAGCTTTGAGTTAGAGAACTTGAGCTTTGAGAACTTCCAGTTTGAGCTAGAGAATTTCCCCCTGCCAATTTTTCGGAAAAACATTTAATTTACAGACACTCGATTTTTACTCATTTATTAAGGATAGCGCAATAATCCGCCTAGATCGCTTGCATACATATTGTATGGAGCAACGCCCACAGTGCCGGGGCCGATGCGACCTACAGTGACCAAAGATCACGATATCACTATTAAGAATAGAGCACTAATGGCATTTTAACGCTAAAGTTTCGTATGTCAACTGACGGTTGTAACGTCGAGTCACCTCTTTATTTTTTTTTTTGCCCGGCCCGCCTCAGCGTGCTTTGCAATGCGATGCGAACCAACCCGAAATGCCCCGACCCGTCAACAAAAGGGCGCTATCCTTTATATGTATTGAATATGAGTCAACTATCAATATAAATATCAATTGTAATAGAAAGGTAAAAAAATTGTTTATTTCCTTCCTTCATTTATTACCTTCGATTTATCGATACATCGATGTTTTTAAGCGATTTATTCGTACATCGTTGTATTTTTTACAATGTTTGCTTCCCTAACTCCGCTAGAATACGACTCCTCGCCCGCGACCCCTCTCCCACTACCCCGCCTTCGCAACAAACGTTCAGTAGCAATATAATTTTTGTTACCGTTATCAAACCGGTCATTTATCAACTTAAAAAAATATAAATCAAAATCAATCAATCAATGAAACATGAAAATGACAAATAACGTCACAGCGCGATGTGCACAGTTAATTCGTACGGGTTGTACCTACACTAGAAAATTATCAAATACGGACGCTACGTCGTCGCTGCTGAGTTTACAAGTTTATTTCATTAACAATGTAGATATAGGTTAATAGAATTTTCTATACTAAAAAACACTGACTTTCTAACTAAATTTCTCTTTTGTCAGACAGCCTCAACAAATACTGAGCTTTTCCTTGGTGGACTCATGTTACCACACTCTGTCTGTATCTATTACTTTTTTGTTCGTTATTTAAGTTCCTATGTTTAGTGTTAGATAAGATTTCTAGTTGATTTTTGAATTAGTTATGTGTGATAAGTTTTAGTCTGATAATAAATGTATTCTTTCTTTTAATAATAAAGAAGAGATTTGATTGTTTCGAAAAATTCTTCTTCCATTAGAAGTCGACATTTTCCCTAATGAACATAGGTTACGTAATTTCTAGGAAAAATTAGAAATTTGTCCATCCGTGCAAAGCTGGGACTGGCTGCTAGTAATCGATAAATGCTCATAACCAAGTTATATTTTATTCCTAAAAAATGTACACATATACTATTTAAATTATGCGCCTCGGTATATTTCATCTTTACAAATTTAACCGATTAAGAAACCAATGTGTGATCGTCGTTTTAGCCGCCAAAACTCGTCAGTACTTCGACTGTGATGCAAGTGACAGCACGCAATATTTCAGTATTAAGTTGTATAGAGCTGTAATACAACAAATTACCTTATTTGAATATAGGTACTTAATTTATTCTTACAATTTCAAAAAAGGAAAACCTATAAGCGGTCAGTCCCGCGAAATAATATACAACGTGTACCTGTACTTTTTAACAGAAGCTAAAGTTTTTAAAAAGTCTAAAAATAGATATTTTAATGAAGTTTAAGACCGCCTAAAAAGAATTGAATATATTACGAAAATACGGAAAAAACCGACGGGTTGCACTCCGGGAGTGCAAGCAGAAGTAAAAACTTGAATATTAACGTTGTGCATTTTTGATATTTTGGAATGGTTAGGGAATAATTTTGCATGAACTACTTTAATTATCAATAAGAAAATACTATCATTTATGTTGTAGAATACAATATTCATTTATAGCGCTATCGTATACAAACATGACAACAAGAACATTCATTCACGCATGCGCCCTGCGCCGTCATATTCGCGCAAGCGCCCTATGCCGTCTTACGAATTTTCGATCAGGTCACGTGTCCTTAAGGGAGTTTGATTTTACCCATTCCTACAAACTAACATATGATACATGGATGAATCATATGTTCATACTTCTTACACAAAAGGCAAGTCTTGGCTTCATAAAAATAACAAAGGGATAAAACAACCGATTTCGAAAGGTGAACGCATTATTATCATCATACATGCAAGTATTGAGAAAGGTTTTGTACCTGGTGCATTACTACTAAATGTTTGGATTCTTATGGAGATTATCATCAAGCAACAAACGCAGACACATGTCACACTTGGCTCCGCAATCAACTGATTCCCACTTTTGTAAGTAAATTACAAACAGTGTGCTAACAATTGACAATGCATCATTCCATTACCAGTTATTGGTTAAGTCGCCTAATTCTAATACCCGGCGATATGATAGCTTGGTTGGAGCGAAACCATATTCCTTTTGACTCGATATTAATAATGCCCGAGTTATATAAAATTATATATTGACTCATAAGCACGGACTCGTTCCAAAGAGATTCCATCCACCTCTAAATATAGAATTATGTTTGAAAGGTTCACATGACCATAAAAATGTTTCACGTTATGACACGATTTTTGAATGGGCGATTATGAAGCAATCACTTTTGGGATACTGAAATCGGATCCTGTAAAGACTTAAAGTCAATATGGTTAGAAAATTTTACAGTGTATTTAACCGGTCATAACAAAACATGTTCCAAAAACTAAAACTAGTAATAAGCACTATGCCTGTTGGTATTCGCAAGATTTAATTAAATTACTTTGGTTAAAACGTATATATCATATCAAAGTAAAAAAAAAAACAATCCTTTGGACAAGCTAGAATTTAAATGCCTTCGTAAAGATACTGACAGACTTATTTGCTATTGTTATGAGAATTACTTTGAAAGCATTGAAAAGCGAATAATTAAGCATCCCAAAAGCTTTTGGAGTCATGTTAAACATTTACGAAAGGATGGATCTAATTACCCAAATACAATATGCTTGAATGACAGGAGGGCTGATGACGTAAAGGATATTTTGCTGACCATTTTTCTTCTGTGTATGAACCTCCTAATCCTAAGATTGTGTCAGATGAGTCGACACACTCGGATATACCTGAACACTCAATATATCCGCTGAATCAGTTAAGGAAAAATTAAAAAAGCTTGACGTTAGCAAAGGAAGAGGGCCGGATGGTATTCCCAGTGTTTCTTAGAAAATGTGCTCAACCATTGAGCGAGCCGTTAACTCTTATATTTAATAGATCTTTAAACGTAGGAGTTTTTTCAAATATATGGAAAGAGGCAAGAATAGTTCGAATATTTAAATCTGGTAATCAGGAATGTGTGGTTAACTACCGCCCAATTGCTATACTCTCTACCTTGTTTTCGAATCTTTGGTAGCTTTCTGTACTCACACGTTCAGAAATACATTGCTTACCATTAACATGGTTTCATGACTAAGAGATCAACTAAAACAAATCGAATAATTATATTACGGATATCATGATGGCGATTGACAAAGAACTCGAGGTTGATTCTATTAAAACTGGTTTTACAAAAGCGTTCGACAAGGTCAACCACCAAATATTGACGTCTAAACTTCAAAAATATGGTATATGCAGTCCATTTTTGGATTGGTGTCGATCCTATTTGAACAGTAGGACTATTTGAAAGTAGTTATGGATGGCGTTGAGTCCAATCAGTTTGTAGCATCCTCTGGTGTACCTCAGGGTTCCAATTTAGGGCCCTTATTCTTTAACTTGCTAATAAATGATGCAGTGGAAGTATTTAAACACTCTAAGCCTCATTTATTCGCCGACGACCTAAAGTTCACTCGTAGAATATGAATTCTTGGGGATGCGGACTTGCTTAAAGAGGATCTGCAACGGTTTAAAAGGTGGTGGTGCGCTTTAAATAAAATGACGTTAAATCCTTTAAAGTGTTGCTTCATAAAATTCTCCAGAAAGCGCATTCAAATAGGTTGCACATAATGTCTGTCTGTCATAATGTCTTACAAAAAGTATATGAGATACGAGACCTTGGTGTCACAAACTGTGTTTTGTTCCCCAAATTGATAAGACATTATATGCAGTAAATAGACTCCTCGGATTTGTATTCCGATGCAGCAAAGAGTTAAAAAATAAAGAGGTTAAGCACTCTTAACCTTTACAATAGCTTCGTTAGAAGCAAGCTTGAATATTGTAGTGTCGTTTGGGCACCTATGTATCAAACACATATCGATAGAATTGAAAGAGTACGAAAGCGTTTATTGAGAAGTAAAATTTTTCTAACAAAAAATGATTGTATTAAAGAGTCCTATCCTATTCGCTTAAAACAAAACAAGATGCAATCTCTTGTCTGTCAACGAAATCAGACGGCACTCATGATGTTACACAGGATTACTAATAGTGGAATTGATTGTGCAGATATTATAGGCAAAATATTGGTCAAGGTTCCTCGCAAAGTTCCTCGATTTCCCTATCCCTTGTTTTATAAACCCAGATGTCGAACTAAGCTGGTTTGACAGACACCTATATCAAAGATGGTATTAATCTATAATTATTTGTCCATACCATTTGATATTGATATCCACTTCTTGAACTACCCTCAGTTCAAAGCAATATTGAAAAAATTAAACTGTCACTAGTTTTCACCATGTAATCTCAAGTAAATAGTATATTATGTCTGTATGATATTGATCTTTGTACTTTAATTTTTAAATCGACAAACATAGCAATAAAAATAGTTTGATTGTTCTGATAAATTGTTATTATATTACAACTATTATTTGCTCTCTAGAAATATTAAATTTATATTATTTATATACTTCATTTGCTTTGACTGTGTTAATTTTAAATTTTGCTATTTCCATATTGTAATTTATATGTCGGAGAGATGATATCACACATACGGGGGCCGAACGGGAACACCAGGACTAGTAGGCCGAGAGATCACAACTTAAGGGTAGTTAGTAAATAATTCAGAAATATCAAAACAAAGCCGTAACACCTGATTTAGTCGTACAACCACATCGTAAACCTCATCGTAATTATAAACAATAGAGTAGCTACGTAATTACTCACTACACTGTTTCAAACATAACCACAATCACGCACAAACAACTATAGCGTACACCCATTTGTTACTAAACAAACCATCAAACCCCCGAAGGGGAAAGAAGGACTCCACCCCGCCCTTTCTGCGTGAGTGCCAATCAAATAATGCACCCCCCGAATGACCCACAATCCGGGCCCTAGATTATAATTGAATTAACAATTACGATCTAGAATTATCTCTTTGCCATCATATGACAGGGAGAGACCTACTACCAGTGGCGACCTCCGTACTAGACAGCGGTCCGAACACTGCAAGGCGTTCACAAGGAAAACCTCGCGAAGCATGCTCGCTTTGACTTATATAGCCGTAGCAGCCAACAAACAAGCTGATAAGACAGCACCTGTAAGTGCACCTACTACTGCACGTTGTGTTTACTTGAAGCCTTGGAATGCCAATCTATATTGTGCTAGTTGCTACGTCAACTATACTAATAACCAAAGTATATAAGCCACGCATACGACCTTGCGACATATATTTTTTTTATTATTATAACAATTTTTTTTGTTTTTTTTTTAAACGGTGCATGCTGTGGCCAATTTATAAGAAGTTTCTACATTTCACTTTTACAATAAGATATTTTCCGCTTATTTCCTATATAGATGTGAAACTATAGTCGACCCTTAATATAAAAAAATAAAATAAAGAAAGTTTGGCTGTAATTTACCATTGACAAAATTTTACAAGCGCATGGACATTCCGTTTTACGATTAAAGGGACACGTAGCAAAAAAAAAAATGTTGCCATGAATGTGGCCTCGGTATAAGAACTTTTATTAGTGTGGTGTATGTTCCCAAGGAGCACAAAGAAACACCGCAAGCTGGTTACGTCGTTTATTGCCAACTGACTAACCCGTCCGTGGGCGTGCAACCTACCCTCTATTGAATACTACAATTAGAAAAGTTAACATGATAGGACCCGACGAATGGAATCATGCCATCAAGTATGAAGATGAGAACCGGATTTTTTTCATTTGGATAGATTCATTTTAAACATTGGTTCCAGCAGCGACAGTAATGATTCTGAGTCTGAAATGTCGGGTATAGAAGTCATATCAAATTCTGATTAATTGATAAATTTATAATAATTGATGAATTTTGTTTTGTTCAAAAAACCTGTTCTAGTTACTAGTGTCGGAAACATACTTTTATTTAGTTAGTACAACCGATTTATCCTAATTCGATTTTCTTTAATCTGGGGCTTTCATTTTGGTATCAACTGATGGCAAGAAACACAACATACTTTTATTTTTAAATTGGCTGACCTAATCTAAATTTAAGAGATATGATTAATTATGTAATAACAATTCTATATAGATCTTTAAAAAACATTCCGATTTCCTAAGCTTGACGAATATAGCCAAAGTGCATAATTTAAATAGTATATGTGTATGTCTTTGCACTCTTTTGTGTGCAAGATTTTTAAATAAGAGGTTACACCAAATTCAGAGAAAATATAAGTGGATTGGGATTTTTATCCTTTTGATATTTTCATGATTTTTTATAACTTGTCTTATCTATATGCATTTATTAAAAAACAAAGATGTAAAAGCGGAGTTTCTATGACAAATGTTTGGTTTTAAACAATTTAATGACCTACTTAGCCAGTCTACAGTTATTTATTGACCTAGCAACTTTAAGTGTCAACTTTCACAAGCCATGACGGCAGTCCAGTTTAAAATAAATCAAAATGGTGTTTTATTGGTGTTTAATGAGAATTACCCCGTGTTGGTCCAGACTCCTTTGAAGAAAAGGCCATCTGCCTTTCTGCCAGGTAGCTCGTAAAAGCCGAGCATAAGCTCAACATCACTACATCACTAACACCGTGACACACTACTAAGTGGTAGAATTTTGCAGCGAACAAAAAAAACTTGTACAAAAAAACCTTACCTTAACTTGTACAGATACTAAAAAGTCAAACTCGTACCTTAACATGAGGTAGAAGAAAGTTGGCGGCTTTTAATGCAGCCACAACACATTCCCCGAGACCCGCCGAAAACACCAGGATCGGTACCTTTTGTGCTTCACTCCACGTGATAAGGTCCTTGACACCTGTCCTGAAATTAACAAAACATGGAACATAAATGCCTAGTTTTTAAATTTCTGTGTATAATTTTGGTTATCTTTATCTATTAAGCTTGTATTACGTATTATAAAAGAGCTAACTCTGACACAGAAAAAAATCGAATAGGCTATTGCAACTTGATTTTTTTTAGTCTTACGTAAGTTGTAGGTATATCTATTCGAGCATCTCAGAATACCATAACTCATATTTCATTTAGTTTTTGATTGTTTGAAAGATAATCTTCAAATTAAATACATAATTATGTGATAGATCAACGACACGCAGGGTCGAGATTATGCAATAGGATACATCTTGTTTAATACAATAGTGAAAGAGGCATACCTACTATTAACGTAACGGGTTGTACGTAAGGAACTTTGGGACATTTTGCCAGATTATGGGATAGTCGGGTCCCTGCTGCGTAGAAAACAAAATCACAGCACTTAGAAAAGAAATAGCACAACTCACACAATATATAAACGGCAACCTGACATAGAAAAATCAGAAAAAGGTAAATCCCAAAAACAAAAGCAGACAAGAAATGATTGATCAACTTGACATAAATAAACAAAAACTACAAGCCCAAGCTAAACGACTAAATAGATATAAGAAAAGTAACCAAAGAAAAGTCGCATATTTCTCAATTTTTTTTTAAAGTAGTTTTTGATTGTTAATGACACTATTATATGCATTCAACCTACAATTTCAGATATTAATTTATTTTATGTTTAGCTAATAGAAAATAAGTACTTGACATGTAATTTGTTTTAAGGAAAAGGACTATTTCTAACTAAGTAGTATTTAATGTCTTCAAAGGTTAAGATCATTGAATGTAGGAATACGTATGGGTGACCAAGTGGTGAACTGCCTGCTTTATGCAGATGATGCTGTACTTTTGGGCTCTACACTATCTGAGTTGCAAACACTGGTCACAGTTATGGAAGGAGATTGTAAATAAAGGGGCTACATTTTAATGCGATGAAAACCAAAATTATGGTGTTTGAAAGAGACGTAGCCAGAACGGATGTAAAAGTTTTGGTTGAAGATGTAGTGCTGGAACAAGTGAATGAAATTGTAAATCTTGGTTGTGCTTTTAGCAGGTATGGAAGGTACACCGCGGATGTAGAGAGGAGAGTATGTGCAGGGAATAGTGTGAATGGAGCTTTGAGTAAGCTATTCCAAAGCGAGGTTTTGAGTCAAAAAGCTAGACTCGCTTTGCATAATTCTGTGCTTATTCCAACGTTATTGTATGGAAGCGAGAGTTGGGTATGTCAGAAAGAGCATGAAAGTAGGATGAATGCGGCCGAAATGATAGCACTACGGAAAATCTGTGGTGTAACGCTCGCTGACAGCATTCGTAACAGTGAGATCAGAAAGAGTAGGATTGAAAGAAAGTGTTGGTGTTAAAATGCGAAAGAGCATGCTCCGCTAGTTCGGTCATGTGGAAAGAATGACAGATGAAAGATTGACAAAGCAGATATACAATGCGAATGTGGATGGATGTAGGTACCCGGGGAGAACAAGGCTGACATTTCACGATCAGATCAATCGGATCTTATCCGAGGGTGGTGTCAAGAGTCTCCGAAACCGGCGTGTTTGTATGAGAAGGGTAATGAATGTGAAGGAAAGCAATACAGGTTTGTCAGGATCGTGAGGTCTGGCACTCGATACTCTCTGCCTACCCCGTAAGGGACTTGGCGTGAAGACATGTATGTATGTATGTATGTATGTATGTATGTATGTATGTATGTATGTATGTATGTATGTATGTATGTAATATTTAATAATTTCGCTACAATTTACAAATATTAATTACTTAGTTAAAATTAAATTTTTAATTTAAAGCTAATTTTTGAAAACAAATTTGCATGCCAAAAATGGTGTAATAGGTCCATATCTACTTTTACTACATCAAAACAACTCAATTTGTAACCCTATTTTGCAAATGAATGATTTGAATTTGAAAGTAAGATAACATCTTGTTCCACAGCAACCAAAAAATATTCTTTCAAAAACTAAATTCTGACATCATTACTGTCACAGAACATTCGGATGTATCTGAAATTCAAAGCTATTGGGAAAGTACGAGTACATGGTCAAACATAACACACATACACCATGGACCGAAATAGAAGAACAAGAGATGATGAGATTTAACTTCAACACACGAACACATCGCACACGTACTCAACCATCTCATTCAAAACCCTCAAGATATGACTGCTTTCCATACACAAGTTACCTACCTAAAACCCGAAGACAATAACGACACTACGAACCCAACCAAATATAGACTCATCTCATGTCTGCCTACTATGTACAAACTACTCACATCCATTATCGCCCACAAAATCAACACGCATATCTCAATGAACAAAATCAAACCAAAGGAACAAAAAGGTTCCAGTAAAGGCGCAAAGGGCTGTAAGGAACAATTAATAATTGATGCAGAAATAAAATATCAAGTAAAACAGAAACACACACATCTAAACTACTCATACATCGACTACCAAAAGGCTTTCGATAGTGTACCACACTCATAGCTGTACGTATCGCTGCAAAAATCAATAGTAATAGATACCTGCTCCATTGTCCGTCGCTTTCTAAACCCAACAACACTCACACTCCAAAGTAATCAAGATGCTGCAATCACGCTTTTATCCTTTCGCCTACACACAACATTCGACACACATCACAAAAGATGCCAGCAGACACAGCCATAGCGAAAGGCACACATAACCTCGGCACATTCTCATCTCACTGATTCACCTGAACCAGAATACTTGGCATAAGCTCGTATTTGGTTCTGATAACCGACTTAGAGTCGAGCTTAAGGAAACACCTTAAACCATAATAATATTAAATATTCCCCGTGTTGGTCCGGTCTCCTGTGCAGAATAGACCACCTGCATTCCTGCCAAGCAGCTCGTAAAAGGCGAGCATAGGCTTATCGTCACTAACACCGTGACATCCTACTAGATGGTAGAGTTGCGCAGCGACTCGCCCGGATTGGTACCACCGCCTTACCTATTCCTGTCGCCATAACGTCATGACGTGTTCCGGTTTGGAGGGTAAGGTAGCCGGTAAACTTACTTTTGCTCGAGGCCTAACATCCCGGCTTCAGGTTGGCAACGCACCATTACCACCTTTGGTGTCTCTAGGCAGCGTGAATTTCTTACCATCAGGAAATCTGTCCGCTTGTACCCCATTGTCATACAATAGGGAAACTTATTAATTAAACACAGATCTGTAACTGTTTTGCTATAATTAAAATTTGGTATGACTCGATTATGTATGTAAAAAAATATATATATATTCTTCATAGGTGTAAATTAAAAACTATAGTAACATATTATCGATCAATACTTAAAAAATATTGTTATTATTTAACTCATTTTTATTATGTTTCTTCTCGACGTTTGCCACATAGGTACAGTGTTATATTTACTAAAATTATGAGTTACCTAAATCAATTACTTTAATTTAATTTTTCTAAAACTAAGTTTCATTAGTATTGTGAACAAAATACGAGTAATGATCCGAAACTACAAACAATCATTAAAAACATTGGCGATCCCGAATATAAAAATCTTTTGGTAATGAAAGATGACGTTTTACATAGAAAATATTTTAAAATTGTTATACCAAAATCAGTCCGTTTGCAAATCACTAAAATGTTTCATGATGATGATGGGCACCTATGCGAAGCTAAAGTTATTAATTTAGCACTGAGAAAATATTGGTTCGAAAAATTAAGACTGGCATACTAGGCATTTTGATGTTTTAGGCCCCTTTTGCACAACCAAAAATAAAAGTCATTACATACATACTCGTGGTAATAGATGCGTTCAGTAAATTTGTTTGGTTACAACCTGTACTTAATACTTGCACAATTCACATGATAACTACTTTAAATTTTCTCAGTAGGATCATCACTTTTAGAGTTTACAAATGATACGACGATTATGAGTTATGTGTCGAAGAAGAAAAAATCTGTCATTTTTGTCACGCATCATGACAGTGTTGTAGGTGAGTTTACTAACAAACCAGAAATTATTCTTCATTATATCAACACAAAAAAGGCGGTATTGATCCTGTAGATCAACTGTGTTCTGTGTATTCAAGTAGGTGCCTATATGAAATAGAACCCTATGTGAAAGAAAGATGTTACAACCAACTCAACTCAGGACAAGTATAGCTACAGCTCTGAAACTACAACTAACATCGGCAACATCATCGACGAAAGATGGAAACCTAAAATTAGAGAGGAATAGAAGAAAGAGATGCTCTTTGTGTCCGCCAAACAAGATAGCCAAGACTGTACACTTAAGTCCTAAGTGTAGACTGCCTATTTTTATGACATGTTCAAAAACGGTATGCAATTCATCCCTAGTAATCCCTAATAATCCCTACTAATCCCTACTAATATTATAAATGCGAAAGTAACTCTGTCTGTCTGTCTGTCTGTTACGCTTTCACGCCTAAACCAGTGAACTGATTGTGATGAAATTTGGTACAGGGATAGAATAGACCATGAGGAACAACATAGGCTACTTTTTATTGCAAAAAAGTAGGGGAGAATGAGTAAAAAGAGGGGATGAATGTTCATATGGAAATTCGTCATTTCTAAAGCTGTAACAGTGAAACTTTGTATTTAGACACTTTATATTTAGACACTTTATGATAAACAAAAGAACATAGGCTACTTTTTATCGCTAAAAATGGGGAGAATGGGTAAAAAGAGGGTAGGAATGTTCATATGTAAATTCGTCATTTCTAAAGCTGTAACAGTGAAACTTTGTATTTAGACATTTTATGATAAACAAAAGAACACAGGTTACTTTTTATCGAAAAAAAAAATGGGGGAGAATGGGTAAAAGAGGGGATGACTGTTGATATGTAAATTCGTCATTTTTAAAGCTGTAACAGTGAAACTTTGTATTTAGACACTTTATGATAAACAAAAGAACATAGGCTACTTTTTATCGCAAAAAATGAGGGAGAATGGGTAAAAGAGAGGATGACTATTGATATGTAAATTCGTCATTTTTAAAGCTGTAACAGTGAAACTTTGTATTTAGACACTTTATGATTAACAAAAGAACATAGGCTACTTTTAATCGCAAAAAATGGGGGAGAATGGGTAAAAAGAGGGGATGACTGTTCATATGTAAATCCGTCATTTTTAAAGCTGTAACAGTGAAACTTTGTATTTAGACACTTTATGATAAACGAAAGAACACAGGCTACTTTTTATCACTAAAAAATCAGGGAGAATGGGTAAAAAGAGGTGATGAATATTCGTATGGAAAATCGACTTTTTTGAAGATATAACAGTGAAACTTTGTATTCAGACACTTTATTTTTATAGCGAAAATTGGGGGAGAAAATTGAGGTAAAAACAGGTAATTAATGTTCGTATGGAAAATCGTCATTTTTGAAAATATAACAGGGAAACTTTGTATTTAGACACTTAATGAGGAACGAAAGAACATAAGCTACTTTTTATAGCGATAATTTAATCAAAAGTATACTTATCAACCTTATTATAAAATAATATAAACACGGAAACGTACAAAATCACGTCAATGTGTTTGGTATAGACAAAATAATTTTCCAGATTTTTCTCTTAATAAAATGAACCGAAACTCGCCTTTTATGACTAAGTTGGTATGAAAGTAGTTCGTCTATATTTTTTTGTAAAAGCTCGAAACCAAAATCTATACTATCTATACTAATATTAAAAAGCTGAAGTTTGTTTAGTTTTTTGCTTGAACTTTCATTGTTAGAAAGTCCATTTATTGAAGAAGGCTATACATCATCACGCTAAGATCAATAGGAGCGTTGCACCAATGATATTTTTTTAAATCGGGGAATTTTTTCCTATTGAGAGCGTGCGCTGCGTTAACGGCGAAAGTTTCATAAAAATCAAGTAATTGTTCCCCTTTAAAAGGCCTAAAAAAGTCCGCGACAGCACATTTCTATCTTTTAAGGTTCGCTCACTATAACCTTTTTTATGCTAACCAAATTTGTTTCAAAATAATGCATTATTTGCGAACGTTATTTTATAAACACGATGTTAATCCTTATCCAAAAAAATACATCATTCAACACAAGTATTTAATTTAAAACAAAATTGCATTTCACATCACTCGATTTGAATGAATATCTTAGGAGATACCGCAGTTTTAAAATAACACTATCAAATAGAATATAATCACTACGTTAACACTATAGTTTAAAGACCGCGCGACACTGACGCGTGGTATGCGCGTGGTTGACTCCTTATGGAACGGTTGTGCTCAGTCCACTACTTTCTAAATTTATTATTTTCAGAACATCATCGTGTAATACTTTTTAGATGATATTTAAATAAAAATAGATTAAAATTTGAAGAAGGACGTAGGCCGTTTTTCATCTTAAAGTTTCAACGGGTAGCGTTGGAGAGTTAAATATTCAATAAATAGACTAAGCGGGCGAAGCCGTGGATAGCAGATACGGTGTTTTGACGGCGTAGGGACGTGACGACCCCATCGCCCACTGGTGGGACGGTCCAAAAACTTGGGGTTTTGAATTGTTCCACTAGTGCAATCAGTCACCTTTCCGGGTGGTAGTGTCATGCTGTTTGCCTGTATGGCTGCAGCTTAATGGGCCGGCACGTCACGTGGGGACGTACCACTCTCTCACTTAAGACCGGCGCAAAGTAGCGGCGTTGCTGCTGCGTTTCGCCTGGATCGTCCCGGATGCCCACTCCCCCTCCCCCCCTCATATTATAATGGAGCCGCAAATTCAAAGTTTTAGTCCCCAGGGGGTTACCAACTGCATTACTGGTGGAGACCATTCCCCCCCTGGTTTTTCTAATTTAGAATCTGCGGATTCTAAACAGGAAACGCTAGGTGGCCCCACGTACTACACGTACGTATTTGGGGCGTTTTGCGCGTAAAATTAGATTTGTTCGAGGCAAACAGGGCACAAAACTTTCGGCGACCCCTTCCACGATCGTTGTGGATTTCTGCAATATTAGGGGAATACACTCCAACTTGAACGCCGTCCACTTTCACCTGGAGGCGGCAAAGCCAGCCTTGCTCTTTTTGACTGAGACGCAAATATCTTCTCCGGCTGACACGTCGTACCTCTCCTACCCGGGGTATAAATTGGAACATTCATTTATACCTCGAGCTGGCGTGTGCGCTTTCGTCAGAGAGGATATTTGTTTCCGGCGCCTCGGCAATCTTGAAGGCAAAGACCTGTCTATTCTTTGGCTGCGCGTTGACTGCTAAGACCACCCGCGTGTCTACGCGTGCCTGTACAGGTCACAAAGCGGCAATGGTGAGACAGACCGGCTCGTTGAGCACATGCAAATGGCTTCCGATTTTGTATCTGAGCAGATCCCATCCGCGGAGATCGTGATTCTTGGTGATTTTAACGCCCACCATGCTGATTGGCTTGGTTCATGTTCCACCGATCATACGGGAAGATCTGTTCACGACTTGGCCTTGTCCTATGATCTCACGCAACTGGTGACTTCGCCCACAAGAATTTCAGATGTGGGGGATCACACGCCTTCACTGTTAGATCTTCTGCTGACCTCTCACCCAGAGAACTATAAAGTCTCTGTCGATGCTCCTCTTGGATCTTCTGACCACTGCTTAGTCCGGAGTGCAGTGTCCATTCCACCCTGTGTGCGGCTACCACCATCGGGCCGACGTCGAGTGTGGCACTATAGGTCAACAGATTGGGACAGGATGCGATCTTTTTTTGCGTCTTACCCATGGAGGCAGATTTGCTTCTCGCTGGATGATCCAGACATCGTTGCTGATGCTGTCACTGATGTGGTGCTGCAGAGTATGGAACTTTATATTCCGTTTTTTTCAGTGCCTGTTGGTGGCAAATCCCAGTCTTGGTTTAGTCGTCCCTGTAAGATGGCACTTAGTTATAAGCGGAAATGCTACCAGGCCTGGGCCACGGCAGCGAAGTCTTGCGACGAAAACACCAGCTTGATTAAAAAAGAGTATAATTCTGCCTCTAGGTCTTTCAAAAGAGCTATTGCTAGGGCAAAGTCCGAGCACATTGGCAGAATTGGCGAGAAATTGGCCCGCTTATCTTCGGGAACAAGAACGTTCTGGTCTCTCGCCAAGGCTGTTCAAGGAAATTTCGCGAAGCCATCTTTACCATCTTTACACCGGAGTGATGCCTTGATGCGAAAGAGAAAGCCGAATTTCTAGGCTCCCTCTTTGCTTCCAACTCGACTTTAGATGACCATGGAAACATGCCGCCGACCATTCCGCGGTGTGAACTGTCTATGCTAGAAATAAAGTTTCTGCAGAGTTCAGTGCGTAGTGCGTAACACTTATTTCATTGGACGTCAACAAGTCGAGT
>NJDC01004212.1:0-12595 GCA_002245475.1 Calephelis virginiensis
TTAGTTGTAAGACCACCGTTTTTGGTAACCTGTTTTTTATGTTTATATGTTTAATAAATTTTTTTATATTAAATGTATAGACGTAGAAAATAAGAGGCATTGAAAATAAATGATAATAATAATAATAAGCAATAATAGTAATAATAATAGATTATCTTTATTTCATGTAAACCTATAAGAGGCACCTGTGACGCGTCTATACAATAATAAATCTACCACCGGAACGGAACGCGGCCTCACACTGAGAAGATCCGGCAAGAAACTCAACAGGCTTGTCTTTTTTTTTTATTTTGAAATATGTTTACAATAACAAAAATAATGATATATTATATTTATAAGAGATTGGCATGAGAAACAATTGATCCTAAGCCGTCTTATAAGCTAAATATTCAGCAATGTTATAATAACCCTTTTCATTTAATTTACATTTGACACATTTCTTAAATTAACCTTTCTCTCCAAGTACCCTCTCGTAAGACTAACTTTTATACCCGATCTTTTACCTCGTTATCAGTTAATCGTTGAAACTTGCTCCCAGTAGAAGTCAGGAAAGCCCCTAATATATAACATGTTTACAAATATAGTAAAACGTCACTTTCAACGTTCAATCTGACTCGGTTAAAGTTAATATGTTTATTTTTTTCCTTTGTCTTAATATAATTCTATTCCAATTAATATTTGATGTGTTATATTTCTTTTTTGTGTGTTAAGAGCTACATTGTGCAAAATTTCTTTGTTGACATAAGGTTGCCTGGAAGAGATTGCTATTTTGGCGATGAGGCCGCCTTTGTGTGTCACTTAGTTTTTAAATTTCTTTAAACATATTATTTTTCATGTATTTTGGTGCACAATAAAGAGATATTCTATTCTATAACGATGTGGCAATAATATTTAAAATGCATTATAGTTTAACGTTAACGTTAACTCTCATATCTCAAAATTTGGCCCGGTCTTTTGAAAGTTACCCTGTATTTTGACCGCCTTGTTGGTGGAGTGGCTAGCGTACACGCCTAACTACACCGATCATCCACGAGGCTCGGGTTCGATTCCCGACGGGTGCAGACAATTGTGTGACGAACATTTAGGTGTCTGCATTTCCGTTTCTGGGTGTTTATTAAATTTATTCTGGTATCTATTTAAATATTTCTAGGTATTAGAATCTTTGACTAACACCCATAGCACTAGCATAATATAATTTGTTTACTTTGGGGTTAGATTCAATTTGTGTAACTTGTCCAGAGATATTTATTTATTTATTTTCATTTTAATTGTCTTGGAATGATATTGGTCATTGCTTTCAATTACATACAATCACTTCTTGGAATTGTAACTGAACCTATCGATTGCTGTTTTAAGCACGGTTCCTATAATCAAGGAACCGTAGCCCGTTAGTACCTCCATTGTTAATTCGCCTAAAAGTGTCATATATTGCTCATAGTTACACAAAATTATTTGAGCCAACTGTCGATAACGAACGACCGTAGTTAGATTTTTTACTATTCGTAAAAAAAACAACCATTATTTAGCAAAATGACTCGAAAGAAACGAGTCGTTTTTTAGACACTATGTATGTGTAGCCGAGCATTAGACACTATATCATCCATCCAGTTAGTTTGTTGAGGTTTATCTTACTAATCTATAGGTTATTTACATCTTTATATTGACTATTAATATAAGTGAAAAGTAAAACATTTTCTAAAAATATAATTTTGTACTGACGTTTTATACGCAAAAAAACATGTCTATGAAAACAATAAAATATCCTATTAATATTATAAATGCGAAAGTTTGTAAGTATGGATGTATGGATGTTTGTTACTCTTTCACGCTCGAATGGCTGAACGGATTTGTCTGAAATTTGGAAGACAGATAGATTGTGACCTGGATTAACATATAGGTTATTTTTAATCCCGATCGCACACCGGGTTTCTGTGAAAACGCGGGCGAAGCCGCAGGTAGCAGCTAGTATCTTTATATCATGTGAAATTACAAAATCGAATAACCCACAGACACATAATACACAGACACACACACGCACACATATACTCACTCTCTGTCTCTTTCTTACACACATACAATGAGGATTATTCAAAAAAACGTAGCAAGTTCTTTGCATGTGGTGGACCAATTTGACCAGCTATTGAATAAGCACATTCCAACAACCGAAACATGATCAGAGACATTAGTTTGATAGAAATAGATAAGGCAGTGGATCTCTACCTGGGCAAGTTGTTACATAGCTCTACCATAAGTAGTCTAAAGTCTCGTTGGTACTAATCCATATTGTAACCAGTGCTTACCTCTTACAAGCTGCTAGGCATAGAGGTAGATGCTCTATTCTTCTCACAGAACCCCGACTGACACAGGAGTCATAAAACAAGTAGCCAATTGTCTGAATCACATGGCAGAACTTGCAGATTTAACACGACCTCATTGGTGGAGTGGCTAGAGTACATGCCTAACTACATCGACTTGCCGCAAGACTAGGGTCGATCACCGACGGGGGCAGGCATTTGTGTGATGAATATTTAGATGTCTGCGTTTCCGGGTCTGGATGTCTATTAAAATTTAAGTATTTCTATATTTGATATTTTCCATCGTCGGCGCTTGGTAAAACATCCAAATATTCATATTTTTAAAGAAAGAAACACTTGTACTGTTTTACTTATCACTTATAAGTAAGTAAGAGTTTAAGTTTTAGCCCTGATGATGCTGTATAAGCGAAACCGGTAGGCTACTTATTACAAAGTAATAAATTATAAGTGATAAGTAAAACAGTACAAGTGTTTCTTTCTTTAAAAATATAAGTATTTCTATGTATCAGTATCGTTGACTTACACCCATAACACAAGCAAAAAATTTGCTTACTTTGGGGTTAGATTCAATTTGTGTAACTTGTTCAAGGATATTTATTATTATTATTACCTATTGATATTCCCGAAAATTTAAAAAATTCAAAAGACTTGATTTCGACGGTACACAATTCTTTCAAAGCACGGGGATAACATTGAGAGGCAAATAAATATAATAGTTGTAAAAAAGAGGGAGTTCCGTTCTCTCCACCTAATGTATGACAATAATTCAAGCTGAAGAGGGTGAGAGAGATTGATACACTGACGTAGAATACATATTATGTTACATTAGCGTCCAGTTCCGACCTTTGTAGCGAGGTCACTTTTGTGATACTTTGTTAACATTGCAATAATCTATACTTACTGACTGACTGAGTCATCATCGCCGAGCAAAAACTGTTAGAGTTACAGCCATGAAATTAGGTGAGTAGGGTCGTTTTATTCAGTAGACACCATCTAAGGACGAAATTTTGGGAATTTTACCCCCAAAGAGGTCAAATAGGGGATGAATTTTTGTATGGAAAACCGTCATTTTTAAATTTAAGTATCTTCACGCCCAAATCCCCGAAGTGGTAGGCAGAGGCACAACCAGGGCACCCACGACTAGCCGAAGATACTAAGTCCCACAATGTGATAGGTGGCAAGCCTATCGCCAACCGGGCACATTTCCAATCCCGATCAACATTTTTTTTTATTAGAAAATTGGAAAAATCCTATTTTCATTTTGTTGGTCGACCCGGGATTCGAACCCAGGACCTCGTGCAGTCAAGTCTAACACCCGGACCGCTAGACCACAGAGGCGATCATTTTTAAATTTAGAAACATGAAACTTTATTTTTGTGCTACTTATTAAAATGAATAGATACGTGTCAAGCGTTTCTGGAAATTACACCCCTAAGGGATAGATAGGGATTGAAAGTTTATATGTAAGTTCTTATCAATGGGCTATAATCAATAAATATATTATTATTAACTGCCACGCGAGCAAAATCGCGGGTAACAGCTAGTATGACTGTATGGTATTATAAGATATCATCATCGCCTGTGTGTTCTAATGACGCGGCGTCAAAAAACTCTAAAAGGTAAAGTATATTCACGCCCATATCTCCGAAGGGGTAGGAAGAGGCTCAACACAGGCACTCGCGACCAGCCGAAAGGTAGACAGAGCGGCGGGTATGCAGGAGGATTTTCCACACGCAAAAAAAGGCTTGCTTCTTGCCATCAAGAGAACCGAGTGCTTCTTCTCTGTCTTAATAACTATGTTGTTTAAAAGTATATTCACGCCTATATTCATGAAGAGGTTGACAGAGGCTAAACCACGCACTCACGAATCCAATCAGCCACGGTGCCAATTGGGCACATAAAAAAAGAACTAGAAAATGTGTATCTTCAATTTTCTAATAAAAACTACGTTGCTCGGGATTCAATATGTGCCCGGTTGGCGATAGGCTTGGCAATAGGAAGATATCAAATTGTGGGACTTACTGTTTTCGGCTAGTCGTGGGTGCCTTGACTATGCCTTTGCTTACCTCTTCAAGGATTTTGGCGTGAAGATAATTTTCAAGATATGTTTTGCGGTAAAACAGTTGAGATGATTGCTAAAATTACTGAATGGTAACGTAATTGTTGTTAGAAGTAGATGCAAAATAAAGATGTTTTACTTAATATTTTTCAACAACCATGCTAGCTACTACTTTGATCGATAGAAATATAAAATAGAATCCATTATATATACGAGTAACTTAAATAGAATATAATAGAAGTTAAAAGAAAAAACGTGATCAAAATGGATCAATGGATGGACAAAAAGTCGCATCAAAATCGGTCCAGCAGTTCCAAAGTTATGATGCCTTAGTTGTCACACAGTTGTTTTATGAGTGAGTGCTGTGTAGCAATTTCCTGGGTAAAAGTCTGTCACCGTACCTATTTCTGCCGCCACAATGACTCTGTCCTTTGTCCCGGAGTGTAGAGTAGGGTAGACTTGTATAATAGGCCTAACATACCGGCCACAGGACAGCGACGCACCTGTAACATCTATGGTGTCTATAGGCCACGGTTTTCTCTTACCCATGTGTTTGTTCGCGTACCTCTCAAATAAAAAAAACTACCCTTACTTTTAATTAAAGACTGTTCTATAAAGCGTTACAAAATTTTCAGATCAGATAAATTGACATTACCGGCGATTATAAAATCGGGTTTCACAACGCAAAGAGCTCGTACTAATTGGACAATATTAACATTGGGTAATATATTGTTGATTTCGCCCTTATAAATTGCTATAGGGCTGTCCGGTGAGCCAGCGGCCAGACGCTTGCCCACGATAAAATGTACCACGTACGTTATAAATAAGGGGATAATACTTGAGGGTATATTAATATCTGGTATATATTGAACATTCCTAATGTTTTACTAGATATAACATATGTACTGATACAAATATAAATTAACAACGCTGAATGGATTTTTGTTTGTTTTAAGTAATAGGCTAACCTTTGACCTTATTAATGAATGAACTATTTATTGTGCACAGTTAAACCTACAAAATAAGTACCATTAAGTATTAACAAGAGCATATTATTATAGTTTATATAACACAAAAGGCGGTGTTATCGCCAAACAAAGCGATCTCTACCAGAACTGATCAAAGTATAGTGATTTAAACGCCACTGTAGTGACATTATGTTCAAGGTATAATAATGGAAATTTTAAGGTTAGTATAGGTTAAATCGAAAAAATAATATTTACATGTACATGGTTACTTTTCAAAGACCGGCAGAATTTCAATATATGGGAGTTAAAGCTAAAATAATTAGAGTTTAAATGTGAATTTCCAAATAATTGTAATATTTACTTTTATGAACATTAACTTTAAATAGTCCACGTTAGTACTTCATATGTTGTCACGCTACGTCGTACATGGTACGATGACGTCATCAGTGTTCGTTATAGCCATGCATTTTGTATTTCGCGTCGGATAAAAATTATAATTTGCATTTTTTACACTTTTTTTATTACTTCGTAAAAAGAAAGTTTTATCAATTCCAAACCCTCTTTCAAAATTTGGCTGGTATTTTAAATATTACCCTGTAGATATGAACTTACGTATTTTATGTAAAGTTTCTCTACATTTCAGAGTTGTGATTATTTGGTGACTTTCTACCGAGTGTTGATAAGTTTTTTATTTTTTAAACTACAAATTGGAATAAATTACTTAGAAATCAGCCTTCGTGTTAATGAATTATAGTCCGATTTGCATTTTGAGTTTTAGTCCTTTCCCACGAGAACCCTTTTAGTGAGCGAAAAAAAGGATCCTGTAACCTTCTATACCTACCAAAGTTTGTCACAAGCTATTGAAGATTGAGCGTGATTTGCGGGTGAGATAGAGACAGACAGACAAACATTCTAAAAATGATAAAAATGTACTTCCCATTTTTTGTCGCCTGCACATATCTTTTTTTTAATATATTAAATGTGTAGAAATATAAGTTTTAACTATAAGTTATTAAATATAAATATTTTTTGATCAAAGCGCCATTTTCATTCATCGAGACCCACTTCTTTGTTTCCAAACCTCATGAAAATATTTTGCGTGCCATATGTTATATTTGTGTCTCAAATGCATATTAGGATGTGTATTATTTTATTTTTTTATTTAATGCACTTTATAAGCAATTAATAAAAAAATAGTATACTTTATGCTGTATATTTATACGTCATAAGCATTATTATTAAAAAAATATATATCATTTTACACTTCTCCTACAAATAAACTATAAGTGTGCCAAATTTAATACTCCTATTTAATAGGGGTCTAAAGTTTTAGCTTCACGTATTAATATTATTATGTACATAGATATGTTTGATAAGATAGATATGCAACTATTTTCTTTGTCTCCCACTACTCAAGGAAACTTTATAAACTATATTGTAAAACTATCATTCTGTAGATATTTATTTCTCCGACCAGACAGTAACATTGTGGTGTAAAATGCGGCGTCGGCCTGCGGTAGGACTCGTCACGCCAGCTGCCTCACGTTTTTATGTTGCCCGATCTACTGTTCCCTATATTTAGGGAAAATAACTATTCCCTTTGCGTGATAAACGTCATGGCAAAGTTACGTACAGACTGTATATGTATAAATTATATTCTAGAATTTAAATGTCTTAAAATTGAATTATACTAGCCGATCCGGTTAACTGCTTATCGCTCGATATCAACAGCTACTTACAGTTTAAATGGATAAAATTGAATTGTTATTTTTCCTACTTACGGTATATTTTCCCGGTTTTTCTCTATGTGATCCTTCTTTTAACAATAACCAACACAACAAAAAACGAATGAGCAAAATTGGTCCATCCGTTCAGCTTTGATGCGATGATTACCCGAAATGAGGATTCATTTTTACATATATAGATTTAAGGAAACTAGGAAAAACAACATTTTAATTTTTCCTATGCAAACTGAACGGATGGAACAAAGTTCGCCGGAACAGCTAGTATTGTACAGAAAATATATTATTGCCGTTTTTAATTTTTGATTCCTATTGTTGAGAGTTTTTTTTATGTTATAGGAAGGCAAACAAACAGACGGATTTCCTGATGATAAGAAATTCACGCCACCTAGAGACACCAAAGGTGGTAATGGTGCGCTGTCAACCTGAGGTCGGGATGTTGGCCTCGAGCAAAAGTAAGTTTACCGGCTACCTTACCCTCCGAACCGGAACAAGTCATGACGTTATGGCGGCAGGAATAGGTAAGGCGGTGGTACCAATCCGGGCGAGTCGCTGCCAAACTCTACCACCTATTCGGATGTCACGGTGTTAGTGATGGTAAGCCTATGCTCGCCTTTTACGAGCTGCCTGGCAAGGAAGGCAGATGGTCTATTCTACAAAGGAGCCCGGACCAACACGGGGAAAAAAATAAAGAGTGCTATAAAAATGAAATTACTTACCATCACAATTGGTATAACATTGGCACTCTTCTTCCTGATCTCTTCTTCAGTCACGAAAATCTCAAGATAACCTTACAGTATCTGATGTCATCTTAAAATTATATTTACGCCCATATCCCGAAGGGCTAAGCATAGGCACAACCAGGGCATCCATGACTAGCCGAAAACCTTAAGTCCTACAATGTGATAGGTGGCAAGCTTATCGCCAACCGAAGCCATATCCAATCCCGAGTAATGTTATTTTATTTTTGAAAATTGAAAGTATACATTTTTAAATTTTTTGTTGTCCGTTTCGGGGATCAAACCTGGGACCTCAAGAAGTCAAGTCCGACGCCGGACCGCTAGACCGCGCAGACGATAATTTATTTTAAAATAATTTAATGGCAGCCGCTGAAATTGATTGATTTTATAAAAGATTACAGTTAGAGATTTCTTTAGTAAGGTTATTGGTAATCAACATTGTATAATTACAGTATTTATGATCCCCAAAGTAATTGTAATGCTTTTAATAAATAACGTATAGTAGTTATCCAGTTTAGGCAGTCTTTTAGTATTAAGGTGTTCTTACGACGAAGAATACGGTGGTAAACTCGAAACAAGTTCCAGAAAACTACATTACTACAAAATTGTTAACATCAGGAGATTCTTACCATCAGGAGAGCCACCTACTTGCTCGCTTTATTAAGGATCTATGTATGCTGATATAGGAAAAAAATACTCTAGCAATAGGTCTTCTTTTTCATACAAAAAAATCGTGGATCTTGGTATGAAATATTTACAAGTTTAAACTATTGTTTTTAAAATATAATTCATTGAACTTAACTCGATAGAAAAAAAAAACAAAAAAACAAAAAGTTAACTCTTACAGCTGTTACACACGAACGGCATGTCACCAACAGCATAGGTAACTGCAGTCATCGATACACATCGGCGTCAGTCGTCGACGCGTCGGCGGCAGCAGTCAACACGTCCACTGCTGCCGTCGACAGGCGACAACGCTTGACGTTACAACTGCAAGCGTCGCCACTTGTCGGCGGCTGCAGTTACCTATGTCGTTGGTGACATGCCGCTCGTGTGTAAGAGCACTTATTTGAAAGCTTATAAAAATGTATTTAGACATTAGGGTTACAAGCATTTTTTGTCTAAATACAGTATTAAGAAAATATGGTGCTCTTCAAAAAAATATAGTTTTATTCGAAAAATAACTACTATATAAACCATTTTTAGTTTGAGTGTAATTAGTTTATGCCAAAATGTTAGCGCTTGCCGTTGATGTAGTCCGGTTCGGAGGATAAGGTAATCTGTAAAATTAATTTTGCTTGAGGCCTATCTTCCTGGCCTAAGGTTGGCAACGGATATTACCACTTTTCGTGTCTCTAGATGGCGAGAATTACCATTAGGAATTCGTCTGCCTTCCAATATCATTAAAAAACTAAATTTACTATCAATTTCACTGAAATAAAGTATTTTAGCGTACTATGTATTTCTCCAACAGTATATAGCATGAAGTCCAGAAACATAGTACAGTGCTACACATCATACGGTACGGTTGGCAAACCCTAATTAAGCTAGAGAGTGATAGGCTACTTTTCTTCAGTAATAGTCGGAGATCCGAAGTTAGGTCGACCTACACCGAGCTGATAGTAGGATGAAACCGGTTTTATAGCAAATTTATTACATCAGAAAATATATTAAAAATGGGTAGCCTGAAAAATTTTTGGACCTTTTTTTTTATTTTTTATTCATTAATTTGTGCAATATTAAGATATTATTCCAACTTAAAATAGGAATAGGACGAAGTTGCAGAAGTTGGGTTGCCTATTGTTTATCTGGATTGCCAATTATAAACAGATAATTGTCTATGCTAGTTACTTTCAGGGGATCGGGTAATAGGAAAAAAAATATATCAAAATAAGTGCAGTTTAATTACAATTTTTACAGTTTTTATTACAATTTAAGTTGATATACAGGGTTGCCCGAAAAAAATGGAAATGTTAAAAACATTTTTATTAATAATTAAAAATATTCGATCCAGGATTTTTTTAGTCAACCCATTTTTAATATATTTTCTGATATAGTAAATTTGCTATAAAACTGGTTTCATCCTATTATCAGCTCGGTGTAGGTCGACCTAACTTCGGATCTTAGACCATAACTAGTATTAATGTATGCCCAGGATTTTAGGCCTAATATGCAATTCTACTTGCAGTCCTACCTCCAGACCGGAACATGACCAGGATTAAGTAAAGCGCTTGATTCCTACCCGGACAAGCAGCACTCTACCAAGTACCACCAGCTGTCTTATTTATAAATACCTATTTGACCTAAGTTCGCTTCTTACCAGCTGCCAAGTAGGAAAGCAAATGGTCTATATCTGGTTTATATACGGATGGATGGACTCAACAATAACGGATAAAAAATTGAATCCTTATTTTACACTTTTTATATCACTATTATAGTTTCGCTTCTGTCCCTCTGACGGCGATGGACTTGACGTCATGAGGTCTTCGGCTAGTCGTGGCTACTCTGGTTGTTCCATCTTAAATCTTTGAGGATATGAGCGCGAAGGTGCTGTACTTCGTTATAAAAAACCTTGTAAAGCCACAAACTTTTATTTTTTTCTTATAGAAAACATAAACGCAATTAATATCAATAATTAATTGCAAATACAGAGTTCCAACAAAGTTGTAGCATTTCCGAGTCTATCGCTAACATCTTATAGTTTCAAAGTGGCCTTAAGAGGGACAACTTGTATAATATTCTAGATGGTACTTTTGAGTTTTGTCGGGCACATCAATTACCAAGGGAGCCCGACTGAAGTAATCGTGTTAATTGAAAACTTTGCTCAATTGACTCATTTCTGAGCGTTGCGAAAGCTGTAGCTCAATCCAAAGCACTGGAACTTTGCTGACAACTTAAGCAACGCTTAACAAAATACCTTTTAAGATAACGATTTGTTTATCCTCGTCACAACTTCGCTCGTCATTCTCTTTAATGATAGGAACAACGTCTTTCTCACAAATAAAGTTTTTTTATTAGCCAATAGTAAACTCAGTTAATCGAGGCTTTCTAAAGTTTTTACAGCAATGATGTTAACTGATTTACAAGTGTTTTACGAATTACTAGACTTTACTGGCCGTTTTTTTTTAAGTAAAAACATCTTTAGCGGCGTCACACACTTTTTGGAATGGGTAAAAACTTCTAAACTCGTGTCAGGACACGTGACCTGATCGAAAATTCGTAAGACGGAGCAGGGCGCTTGCGCGAATGTTCGTGTTGTCATGTTTGTGTACGATAGCGCAATAAATGAATATTGTATTCTACCACATAAATGATAGTACTTTCATACTAATAATTTAAGCAATTCATGCAAAATTATTCTCTAACCTTTTCAAAATATCAAAAATGCACAACGATAATATTCAAATTTTCACTTCTGCCGGCACTGCCGGAGGACACCCCTTTTTTGTATTAGACCAAGTCATACCCGTACTTTCAAATGAAAACGAGTCTCGTATAATCTGGCTTTAATTATAAGCTTTTTGCAAGTTCATTAAAAGCTTGTAAGTCCGATCCGGGGATTTTACAACTCGATTTTCATATGATTAAGCTGATTTTGGCAAACACACATTAAGTTTAAAAACAATGAAAGTTTATGACATTATGGAGCTAATATGATGACGGAGGTGATTAGTCAAAGGAACTTCTAAAATTCCTAACATCATCCTATCGTGCTTGGTCTTTGGTACGTTTTGTTATTTTTTTTTCTGATTTTGGAAGGCAAACAAGCAGATGGATTTCCTGATGGTAAGAAATTCACGCCGCCTAGAGTCACCAAAGGTGGTAATGTAGCATTACCAACCTTAGACTAGGATATTAGGCCTCGACCAAAAGTAAGTTTATCGGCTACCTTACCCTCCGAACCGGAACACGTCATGTAGTATTGGCGGCAGGAATAGGTAAGGCGGTGGTACAAATCCGGGTGAGTCGCTGCGAAACTCTACCACCTAGTCAGATGTCACGGTGTTAGTGACAGTAAGCCTATGCTCGCCTTTTACGAGCTACCTGGCAGAAAGGCAGATGGTCTATTCTTGACCAACAAGGGGAAGTTAAGTTTTTGTTAAGTCTTCTTCTGGGAATAGCTCTTATAAACAAAACCTTAGGATAGTGATTTCTTTTTTGTTAAAAACATTTTGATTTTAAATGCTTTTTTTTTTATTTGAGAGGTCAACAAATAAGTCCACGACTTACCTTATTTTAAGAGACAACCATGGCTTATTGACACCGTTAATGTTACAGGTGTGTAACTTATCTAAGAAGGGTGTAAGTTACTAAGGTTTATTGTACAAGTATACCAGCTACCCTACGGTCCAGACTCGAACATGACAGAGTCGCTATGTTACAAAATATATGCGTATTAGGTGATTATAACGAAGTAGGTTTTTAATGCAGGGACAAACAATCTACTACAAAAGTTCCATAATTGAGTTTGAGTACAAAAGTTTCCAAGTAATAACCTCCTTTCTTGTTTCCTGGCTTCAAGTTCGCAACCCACCATTACTACATTTTATATCTCTAGGCGTCATGAATTTCTTACCATCAGGCAATCCGTCAGCTTGTTAGAAAGAAAGAAAATTATTTACTTGCGGAAAATGTGTGTAAATGAGATGTTACAATAATATTTAAGTGTATCAACATATTCCACCATATTTTGGTGTGCAAATATTTTAATATTAATAAAAAAATATTTAACTACGTAAACTTTAACTTTAAAGCCAATTATTTATATTTA
>NJDC01004212.1:34263-52543 GCA_002245475.1 Calephelis virginiensis
TGCGTGCGTGTGTGTGTGTGTGTGTGTGTGTGTGTGTGTGTGTGGCATCGTTGTACTTTAGTAGATGGACGAATTGAATGTGGTTTATTCAGATTTAATGTTGGGGTAATATAATTTTTTTAATTATTTCTTTATTTCTTTTGCTTCATTTATCATCAAACTAGCTCGTTTCTTTGCTTGCATTTAAGTAATTAAATGCTACGAGTATCTTACTTTTAATACCTCTAAGAATAAGTCTACAAAGTTTAATGGTGAGGTATCGTAGTTTTCACGTGAAAGTGTAACATACATACATTCGCGCTTATGATATTAGTATGAATAAAGTAAAGTCATTATAACGAGTCTTGTGCGGATTTTAGGTAAAACTGTAACCTTCTTACTTAAGCCAGCCATTCACTTCATAGTTTACGTAGATTTAGTTATTTTAGATGGTGTACCTGTTGAAGAGTCCCTCTTCAAAATCTGTGGTAAAAAAACCATATGTAAAGGCCTAGTGTGATATTATTTCAGCTACAACACTGAGCCTTCAATCAGTGATTGAATTTAAATTTAAAGTTTGATTGATTTGCTTAAGTATCTTAGTAAATCAGGTGTACTCGCTTACAGTCTAGTCAAAATAAATTTATTTGTATGGAGTAGGTTGCATTAATTGTACTTTGGGTGAAAATTTGCCCTATGCTAGATATAAGTGAACTTAAAAATAAAAAGTCAACCAATATTGAACTAGTACTTTTTTTGTATTTGACGTAAATATAAACAAATAATAACTCTTAAACAATAGTTATTATTTTGGTGATTTTAGAAACAGTGGTGTATTTTCGAATTATTTAACCACAATGATAATAATATCTTGTAAAAAGTTAAATTTTGATTGGATATTTAATTTTTTATATAAAATATTTAATTATACTCGGGCCCAAAATCGGGGATTGTGAATATTTACAGTAAATAATAATTGCATTATTAAGTATGTGTAAAAATACCTCGAGTATATTTAATGCAAGTCAGAAAAAAATTAAAAAAAGAGTGTTTCAATTAGTTCTAATAAAGTCACCAAGGTTAAAACTTAGTGTAAGTCATAAGCTATTGTATATAATATATAACCATCAAAATCTCCAAAAGTGCTATTTTGTAAGTAATATTTTTTAAAATATTTGACAAAAATCATTACTTGTCTTTTAATATAAACAACTACTACAGAATTTTATTTTTATTGAATTTTTATTATTATCGAACATATGTACCAATTGTCACTTGAAAATTATTTATGTTTCTGCATAGAAGAAAAAAACTCATTTTTAGATATATCTCGGAGCGTAACCCCCTTATAGCATGGAAATTAACTTGCATGTATTACAAATACATCCATACTTTCTTTCAAAAGATATATTCACAAAGTGTCTTTAATGTAATCTCATATCTTATAATATTGACCGGCCTATTAGCTCAATTTAAGCCTTGACTACACACTTTAAGATTAAAGTTTGTTCGCACTTTGTGACAGTGAGACTTCTGTACATTAGTATCATTGTCATCGCGTCCCTTTTTATCGTCATCGCGTCAGGTGTGCTTATCGTCATCGCGTCAGTTGTGCTTATTGTCACCGCGTCAGGTATGCTTATTGTCATCGCGTCAGGTGTGCTTATCGTCATTGCGTCAGTTGTGCTTATTTTCATCGCGTCAGTCTAGGCTGCAACGAGAAAATTCACAATATGCAATTTTTTAATGAATACTGGTACGTAAGGTATTCGTTATGAAATCTTTCTAGTCTTCAACTAAACAAAATTCTACAAATTACAACTGAAATATACAAAATGAATTAAATTTTTACCGTGTTGGTCCGGATCCACTCGGAAGATTAGATAATCTATCTCTTGGCCAGGCAACATAAGAGGCAAGCACAAGTTCAAACACAGGTCATTACCGATAAGATCTCTAGTGGTAGAGTATTATGCAGCAACTTGCCTGGGTAGGAATCCACCGCCTTTCCTATTCCTGCCACCATAATGACTGTGTTATGTTCCGGTCTGGAGGGTAGGGTAACCAGATTCCACGATAGGCCTTCCATCCCGGCCTTAGGATGACGACGCACTTGTAACGTATATAATGATTATAGGCTATAATATCTCTTTCCATCAGGATAGTCGTGCTCTTGTTCGCGGACCTCTTATAATAAAATGAAAAACTGCGTCCATATTCTTTTTCTCGATACCGCCAAAACTCTACTTGGATCTACCACAACCTACTCTGCTATTTTTTTATGTTATAGCAAGGCAAACAAGCAGACGGATTTCCTGATGGTAAGAAATTCACGCCGCCTAGAGACACCAAAGATGGTAATGGTGCGTTGCCAACCTGAGGTCCGGATGTTAGGCCTCGAGCAAAAGTAAGTTTACCGGCTACCTTACCCTCCGAACCGGAACACGTCATGACGTTATGGCGGCAGGAATAGGTAAGGCGGTGGTACCAATCCGGGCGAGTCGCTGCAAAACTCTACCACCTAGTCAGATGTCACGGTGCTAGTGATGACAAGCCTATGCTCGCCTTTTACGAACTGCCTGACAAGAAAGGCAGATGGTCTATTCTGCAAAGGAGCCCGGACCAACACGGGGCATATTTTTAAACAACTTAATTATTTTTAATCTAAAAATAAGTTTGTTGGAGCCGACTCCAGACAAGAAGAATTCGATTTATCATTTACCCAGAGGTTCATCGTCCGTCTCCCTCAGTGGAGGCATGATAGGATAACGGAGATAGGGAATTATATAATTAATAAGTGAATTACTTCCCTGCTGTAAACGCCTGGTCTGTCGTCCACGCTGGTTCCCGAGCGTTATACACAAATACACACCGAATTTATTGCACTATTGTCCGAACCGCCGTAAAAGTTGCCCGTCGCAAGTGAAAAATATACCTATATACAGTACAAACTAAATCACACCGAAAGTGATTACCGATTAAATTAGATTAAATTCTACAAGACGCGCGCCGATACGAAATTTTATCGTAGCCGCAAGTATCGGGCGTAATCTGACAGATTACCAGATTAGTTCCGTTTCGCGGGTTTAAAGTGGCAATACTAAACAAGTTAAAAATGCGAAGTCTACAATTTTTTTATTTACGGTATTTCCAGCCAATTCTACTTCATTTATGAAATTATTTTGATATTTTTTTGTTCATTTTAAGTAGCGTAGTCCCTCTTGCCACCCAGTCAGGATCTGATGATGGGATCACAGAGAAATTGAGAGAAACCCTTTTGTTTGGATACTTCCAAAATTAGGTTGTCAATTCGACTGTATGTTTGTTACGCGGATTGGTGCTGCGTACCACCACTGGTTTTGTTAGTAATAACCTGTTTAACCAGTACTCACCTCTTGCGAGCTGCTTGGCAGAGAGTGGTCTACTCAGCTGAGCCGGACTTGTACGAGTTCCGTATTTGGTTGATTTTCCAAATGACTTGATCGGAAACGGCGATGTCACTTTTTCTTGCATTTTACAGATCTGTTTTAGTAGTAATAAAATCTTCACGCTCATATTCCCGAAAGATAGATTAGTAGATACAACCAGGGTACCCATGACTAGCCGAAGACTAAGTCCCAAAAGGTATTAGATGGCAAGTCCATCGCCAACCGGACATATCCAATCCCGGACAATGTTATTTTTTATATAAAAATTGCAAATGAAATTTTTATATGAAAATCACCAAACACTTAGTGAAAGACAAGCGCGAAAGGGAAAGTATGAAACTGGAAGAGAGTTTCCCTAACAACTTCGAGATGAACACCAAACACTTTTGGAGGGAGGTGAAGAAGTCTCGGAGTTGTTCGTCTGCCTCCATAATAAATAGAATTAAGTCTAAGAGTGGTGATATTTTTGCAAGCATGCATGGTGTTAAAACGGTGGAGTGAATTTTATGGAGATATGTACGAATGTGACCAAGATGCTGCTGCTGGGTCCTAGTAATCAAATGACTCGGAAATAGCGGAGGCATCTGACGACATTATGATGGAAGAAGTTGAATGGGCGATAAAAAGTATGAAATATGGTAAGGCTGCGGGAGTAGATATGGCTACAGCTTAGATGATCAAAGTTGGTGGTCCTGCCGTCCGAGACTCTTTCTGGGTTCTTTGTAACAAATGTTGAAAGATCGGCAGAGTACCCGAAGACTGGCGACGTGCGGTCCTCGTGCACTTGTATAAAGGCAAGGCTTCACGCATGGACTGTACAAGTTACAGGGCCATTAGTTTGATCAGTTTAGCATCAAAAGTGTATGGAAAAATAATTGAAATTACATCCTCAAGGGATGTCCGATGGAACATTGTGGGAGGCTCAAAGTGGTTTCAGGTCTGGAAGAGGATGTACGGATCAAGTGTTTTCGCTTTAGAGAAGCATCTTGCTGTGGGTCAGAGGGATAGGGTTGTACGTAAGAAACCTTGGGAAATTTTGCCAGATTATCGGAAAGTCGAGTCCCTGCTGCGTGCGGTGCAGTCATATTTAGACTGTAAACCATGCGTGTGAGTGGATGGCAACATATCGCCTTGGTTTGATGTTAATTTGGCGTCAAGCAGGGTTGTATGTTGTCAACACGCTTGTTTATCTTATATTTGAACAAATGTCTGTAAAGGTTAAGATCATTGAATGTGGGAATGCGTGTGAGTGACCAAGTGGTGAACTGCCTGCTTTATGCAGATGATGCTGTACGTTTGGGCTCTAATCTGAGCTGCAAACACTGATCACAGTTATGGAAGGAGATTGTAAATAAATGGGCTTACATTTGAATGCGATGAAAACAAAAATAATGGTGTTTGAAAAAGACGTAACCAGAACGGAGGTAAGAGTTTTAGTTGATGATGTAGTGCTGGAACAAGTGAATGAAATTGTTTATGTTGGTTGTGCTTTTAGCAGGGTTGAAAAGTACACCGCCGACGTAGAGAGGAGAGTGAGTGCAGGGAATAGTGTGAATGGAGCGTTGGGTAAGCTCTTCCAAAGCGAGGTTTTGAGTCAAAAATACTTTTTTCAAAAAGGTTTTGACTCGCTTTGCATAATTCTGTGCTTATCCAAACGTTATTGTATGGAAGTGAGAGCTGGGTATGTCACAAAGAGCATGTAAGTAGAATAAATGCGGTTTAAATGAGAGCACTACGGAAAATCTGTGGTGTAACGCTCGCTGACCGCATTCGTAACAGTGATATCCAAGAAAGAGTGGGATTGAAAGAAAGTATTGGTGTTAAAATGCGAAAGGGCATGCTCCGCTGGTTCGGTCATGTGGAAAGAATTGCAGATGAAGGATTGACAAAGCAGATATGCAATGCGAATGTGGATGGATGTAGGTACCCGGGGAGACCAAGGCTGACATTTCACGATCAGATCAATCGGATATTATTCAAGGGTGGTGTCAAGAGTCTCCAAAACCGTCGTGTTTGTATAAAAAGGGTAATGAATGTGAAGGAAGCAAGACAGGTTTGTCGGGATCGTGAAGTCTGGCATTCGATACTCTCTGCCTACCCCGTAAGGGACTTGGTGTGTAGATATGTATGTATGTATGTAAAATTACAAAAACACTTATAGTGTGACCTACGTATTACATATTACGCAACAGATCTATAATATAAATTAGAACAGTAGAGCTGTATCGTTTAATTAGATTAATACGAAATGTCAGTTTTAAAAGAAAGCTAATACATTATTAAGAGCACTTTGTCGCTTCATCCCTAAATAATGTAATTACGTTTCTACTCCGCTTATAATTATACTAATTAAACGCAAATGAGATTACATTGCACTTGCGACACTCGCTACTTTAAGGATCTTTTATTTCTGTCATTGCTTCAAAAATACTTTACTCATGAAGCTGTAGTACTTTGCTAAATTATATACAACTATATATTTGATTTGCTATTAGATTTTCCCCATGTTGGTCCGGGCTACTTTGCAGAATAGACTATCTGCCTTCCTGCCAGGCAGCTCGTAATAGGCGAGCATAGGCTTATTGTCACTAACACCGTGACATCACACTAGGTGGTAGATTTTCGCAGCGACTCAGCCGGATTGGTACCACCGCCTTACCTATTCCTGCTGCCATAACGTCATGACGTGTTCCAGTTTGGAGAGTGAGGTAGCCGGTAAACTTACTTTTGGCCTACCATCCCAGCCTAAGGTTGGCAACGCACCATTACCACTTTTGGTGTCTCTAGGCGGCGTGAATTTCTTACCACCAGGAAATCTTGTTTGCCTTCCAATATCATAAAAAAAAGAGGAAACATATTGTTGAATATTTTCTTGCTGCAAACATAAATAAATGAAATGTTTTTTTTAATAATTATAAACTGAATTTAAGTAAAGGAATCATTTTTTCAATCATTCTTATCCTAAGTGGCTAGGTTTGGAGAAGGTGGTAGCAAAGGCATACAGCTAATAGGCCTGGTTGCCGGGGAGTTTGTTTTGCCGTTTCTTTCCTAACTGGCTAGGGTTGGAAACGGCGGTAGTGTACAGTAGATATAAAAAATAATCTACCTTTAAAATTATTTGTGACAAATTATGAAGCTCATTAATGATTTAAATAAAATATTTATTCAAAATATTAATGTTCAAATGTATATAAATATTTAATTTCTACAAATTTAACTAAAAATTTGCACACCACAATGTGGTAGAATATGTTTGTATGCTACAATATATTGGTAACAACTATTTAACACACATATTCCGTAAATAAATAAAACTAATTTAATTTCATATAACTTCATGATTTGTTAGTAATAAAGACTACGGGTCAACCAATCCCGAGGATCACTGTGACCTTGATAGATCTATTTTATTATCACCTCTTATAGTTCTGAAATGCCGACAGTCTCTAGAAACTGTATAATGTTAGTATCTTCACGCCCATATCCCCGACGAGGTAGGCAGAGGCACAACCAGGCACCCACGACTAGCTGAAGCCACTTAGTCCCACAATGTGATAGGTGGCAAGCCTATCGCCAACCGGGCACATATCCAATCCTGAGCAACCTTTTTTTTTTAGAAAATCGGAAACACTCAATTTTCTATTTGTTGCCCGACCCGAGAACTCATGCAGTTAAGTCCGACAATTGAACCGCTAGACCACAGAGGTAAAAATGTGACGTCACAAGTCTGTTAGGGTTGTAAGCATACCCAACATGGCCATACCGTTAGATCAGCGTCGCGTCATTGCCTACTCGTTTTGCCTATTTGCAATTGTAATGTGATATAGTAGTAGATACTCGTATTTTAGTTATTTGATATATGATAAAATAGCGAACAAGCAAACGTATCTCCTGATGGAAAGAGATAACCATAGCCTTTAGATAGCACAGATGTTATAGGAAAGCTGCTACCCTGTAGCCTGGGTCTTGGCCTTATTTGCAAGTCTACCAGGTATTCTACTTTCCGTACTGGATAAAAATCGTTTTATTTTGACGTCAGGAATAGGGCGGTGGATCCTAAAGCGACGCTTAGCATAGAGATCCTATAGCTGGGATGTTAGGCAAAATTGTGCAAGTCTACCGGCTATACTACCCTCCGCGCCAGAGCAGTCATTAATTAATAATGTATATTCACGCCCACATTCCCGAAGATGTAGGCAGAGGCACAATCAGGGCACTTACGACTAGCTGATGACACTAAGTCCGACAATGTAATAGGTGACAAGCCTATCGCCAACTGGGCACATCCCATCTCAGGCAGCTTTATTTTTATTAGAAAATTGGAAATACACATTTTCTTTTTTTTGTGTCCGACACGGGGATTGGACCCGGGACCTCAGAAACTTTTACTATGGGTAGTAAAAAGTCGATATTTTAGCTATCTCCGTAGCCATTAGATACAACAGACGTTATAGAAAGGTCGCCACCCTGTAGCCGGTTATTTGCAAGTCTACCAGGTATCCTACTTTCCGGATTTGAACGTGAGAATGTAATTTTGAAGGCAGGAATAGATAAGGCGGTAGATCACAATCGTCGCTGTCCTGCGACTGCTACACTACAATCCAGGCCGGAACACGACAGAGTTATAAATTATAACGGCAGGAACAGGTAAGGCGGTTTATCCTTACCCGGGCAAATTGCAGGACTCTTCAACCAATGGTCTCGATGGTCTCGTTGGTAATGCCTCAATTAGCCTTAACATGAGCTGCCAGGCAAAGACATGGCCTCTGGACCAGAGGAGTTTTGAACTGGGTATGAACTAAAAGAAGTAGATAGCTTCAAAAGCTTTTGTTTGTATTCAGAACTTCATTATCTTTATTCTTCACGGGATTGGTCAAAAATCAGTTGGATAAGCTCTCTTTGTATACATTTTTACCGTTCATTTTCTAATATTACGTATTTGCTAACTCCGATATAATTTCTTTTGATCAGCGACTGTAATATAAATATTTGATGTTAGATTTAAACGCTATTAAACCAATCCTGAATCAAGAGTTTGAAAAGCAAGCTTTATATACTTGCATTATAATAAAAAGATATGGATCTTCATATTATTTTTTATCATATACCTCTCTGGGATTTGTTTTTTTTATTTTAACATGACGGTGAAGTAGACATACATATTTTTTTATGATATTGGAAGGCAAACAAGCAGACGGATTTCCTGATGTTAAGAAATTCACGCCGCCTAGAGACATCAAAGGTGGTAATGGTGCGTTGCCAACCTGAGGATGTTAGGCCTCGAGCAAAAGTAAGTTTACCGGCTACCTTAACCTCCGAACCGGAACACGTCATGACGTTATGGCAGGAATAGGTAAGGCGGTGGTACCAATCCGGATGAGTCGCTGCTAAACTCTACCACCTAGTCAGATGTGACGGTGTTAATGACAGTGAGCCTACACTCGCCTTTTACAAGCTACCTGGCAGATGGTCTATTCTACAAAGGAGAAGGACCAACACAGGGATAAGCCCGGACCAACACAGGGATACTACTATACTTACTTTACATCAAGTCCTTTACCAGAGAGTAACGAGTGCCAAATCTCACGATTATGGCAGAAGTGCCAGGCTTCCTCCACCTTTTCATACAAACACGCTGGTTCGAGATACTCTTGACACCACCCTCGGATACATCCGAGAGATTCGATCGAGGAGTGTCAACCTAGGTATGTAGTAGACAAATTTTCAAGATGCTGAATTGGACGTAGTTAAGCAGAAAGGACCCAATCCACATCTGACTAGTTTTGAGATTATTGACGTTGAAGTTTACATATTTACAATAATATGTACTGACCATACATGTGGGTTGGTATCTAATTATTATACAAATATCATAACTTTGTTTATCTGTAGGATCTTTTACTGAACGAAAGTATTATAAGCTTTACGACCTCTTTAGTATGTTTCACTCAATTTTGATGTTTACGTGGGTTGGGTCCTTTCTGCTTAACTACGTCCAATTTCCCATGTCAATTTCCTTGGGTTGGTACCTAACCTACTCATGATGTAAAAAACTATCTTTACGTCCTTATCCCAGATTTATTTATTATTACTTTATTGATAATATACGTATGACATATGTATAATATGTATTTTTGTATTTTAGTGCATATTATTTTTATATATATTTAACGTGTATGTATTATATGAAATAAAACTATATGTTTATTAGATTAGCATAAGTTTTGTCTTATTAAGCCCTACCTTAGTTTTTAATTACATAAATTGTCTCCTTCACCCTAAGGTTGTCTGGCAGAGATCACTCTAAAGCGATAAGACCACCTTTGTGCGCCTAAGTTAAATATAATAAGTGAAAGAATGTGTATTTTTTTTAAATTTTGGTGCATAATAAAGTGTATTCATTCATTCATTCATTCAGAGGCATAATCAGGGCACCCACGATTAGCTAAAGACACTAAGTCCCACAATGAGATAGGAGGCAAGATGATCATGATATAATTTGTCATTTTCAAAAAAAAATGAAAAATAGCAAATTGGGAAAAAAATATATTTATTAATCGACTCCAAAAAGATAGAAGAAAATCAGTTCGAAATCTCGACCTCCGATTTCTTAAATTGTTTTGTATGTTTACTACGCGATTGCTCGGCCAATAAAGGACTATTTTTTTTTCGAAAAGTGGTAAATGATTCCGTGATATTTTATCAAGATCGGACTAGTGGTTTGTGAGTGACATACTAAACGGAGTATTAAAAAGCGGTTGTCTGTAAAGTCGGTGTACTGACGATAGTTGAACGTGACAACGTCTTAAGAATGGAGGCCGATTGTGCCTCTTTGTCGCTCGTTCCGCGCTCTCGCTTGCACTTCAAGCCTTAAATGGTACGCCTCAGGGCGAGGTCACACCGCATGAGTCATATTTTTTGGTGCGTGCAGCCGGCTCCTTCGAATCATAAGACGTTGTCACGTCAAAAATGTTAGTTCATAATAATTTAGTGCTCGTATATCTCAATAACTTAAGCGCAGTGGTACTGCAAAAAACCGACACACAACAACCGACTACATAGCTATGTTTTAAGAAAGATGGCTAAAGATACTGAGATGGTCCAATAAATGTTATTAACATACTATTAGTGGTTTTAGAGTTATAGTTTTATGCATAAATTTTCATCTAATGCAAAATTAATGCATTATTATTTACCTATATCTCAAAAATCACATTTTATCGTATCGTAATAAAATTTTATGGGATTACCTCGGAATCATGACCTGCCTATTCGAAAAAGGACCATCAAAATCTGCTAGTTTTTGTCTTTGCAATCAAGTCACAGATCTCTAAAATTATAACCTTCACTTTTTTGAAGTAGTCTGAAAACAGTCTTTGGATGATAATAAAACCTATATGAGACAGTCACGAATTTATGACGTTTTAAAAAAGGAATTATCAAATTGCGACTTAGTAAAAAACTTGCATTCAGTTTTTACAATTATGTATAATAATTTAAACATAATAATTATTAGTAAACACGGAGTAAAGTACTTCGAGTTTTAGCCTTGTACTATCTAAGTATGTTTCACATTGTAATAAAATAACAGGTTAAACCGTGGAATTGTGTTTATTAATACTATGGTAAGAGATTAAATCATTTTAGAAAATAAATTGTAATGTGACAATCGCTGATGCATTTCTGTGTGTCAATATAATAAGTTGCAGAGGACGAACATTCCAACAAATGTTACATAGTTGCAAAACTTGCATAGTTTGACCGCCTCGTTGGTCGAGTGGCTAGCGTACTCGCCTAACTACATCAACCAACCGCGAGGCTCGGGTTCGATACCCGACGGGGGCAGGCATTTGTGTGATAAACATTTAGATGTCTGCATTTCCGGGTCTGGGTAAATGTTTAATAAATTTATTCTGGTATCTATTTAAGTATTTCTTTGTACTAGTATCGTTGACTAACACCCATAACACAAGCATATATGATTTGCTTACTTTGGGGTTAGATTCAATTTGTGTGATTTTTCCAGGGATATTTATTTGTTTATTATTTTATTTTCTTTTATTTTTAGACGTAGTGACAGTAAGTGACATAGAGGTAACGGATATCGCTTTTACCAAGTCTCTATGTGACTTCAAATAAAAATAATTCTTCGTCTCATAATGATAAAACTGCCATAGGAGCTCAGTAACTTAAATAGGTAGATTTTTATTAAAACCCCTATGGTCTAGCGGTAGGTCGTTGGACTTGACTGAATAAATTTGCTCGGGATTAGTTACCGGGCACGCTAAGTGACAGTTTAACCACATATCATATTGTTTATTACTTGGGCTAGTCATAGTTGCTCTGGTTGTACCTGTGGCTACCTCTTTGGGGATACGATTTGAAGATACTAATCTGACTGTATTACCCGAGTCCTCTGTGAAGGATAGACCATTTATCTCCCTATAGGACAGTTTGCAAGAGGCAAGCATAGCTAAAATTGGTCATCACCAACAAAGCCACTGATGATAGAGTGCTATGCAGCAATTCGCCCTAGTAAGGATCTACCGCATTGTCTATTTATGTTACTATTATGACAATGTCATGTTCGGGTTCGAAGGGTAGGGTAGCTGGTAGACCTGCACAGTAAACCTAACACACCGGCCACAGGACATCAACGTACCTATAGGAAATTTGGTGGCCATAGGCCACGGTTGTCTATTACCGTGAGAGCTTTGTATCTTTTTGCTGTCTCATGCCATAAAAAGTGATTTAAAAAATCTGTATTCCTACCGATATTGTAAAAGAAGAAACCATAGCATAAATGTTTTTTTAATAAACGCGGAGTAAAGTACTCCGAGGTTTAACATAATATTATAGTCTTTATTACAATGAGCTTCTTATGATGGTAAATTTTCAATATTTTGTACTTTTGAAAGTTTAATTATAACATTTTCAAATCTTAATAATTGGACTATCTTAGGCGCAAGTACCTTAAATGTTAACTTCATTTTACTCCTACCTTAGTCTATGTTTATTAATACTTGCTTTTTAAGAGTTGAAAATGCAATATATTAATATTATTACTTTTTGTCTTAAAAGTAGATGGCAAAAAATAGTTAAAGTGGTTCAATAGTATATTTCTAAACACAAAATATTCCCCTATTATACCAACACAAGACTCGGGTTTACATAAATTGTGGAAATGGGAACCGTTTTTAAATCTACACAGTGTTTTATGTAAGTCGATTAAATAGAAAAGCAGATGTCTTTCTCTGTCTACAAAACAGTCATAATACACGTGAATATGTAAAATTATACAAAAGGCAAGCTTATCTCTAAAAGAGATTTCATCCAGCAAGTCTGAAATAGAGAAAATGCTTAAAGGAAATTGAAAATATACATTGTACAATGCAGACTTAAATGTTTATCATATGTTATATGAAATTTTTGTGTTACAATGTTAGTTACATCTTCCGAAACGGCTTTACCGATTTTCACCAAATTTTATATGCATATTCAGTAGGTCTGAGAAGTGGCTACTATCAATTTTTCATACCCCTAACTGACAGGGATGACCCCCAATTTTTTTACTAAAATCAAATTTTAAAAAATAGCAGAACAACGACTGGCGGATCAGCTAGACTATGTACAGGTTAACTTTGAAAGGACCAGCCAAATTTAAATAAATGAGGGTATATACTTAAATGGTAATGCATTTTAAATACTCTTGCCAATTTGTAAAATTTACTTTTATAAACATTTATTTAAAAACATTCCGAAAAAATGATTCACTTGTCACGCTATGTCGTATCTAGTACGAGTCATAACGTCACCAGCCTTTGAATGCGGCTGCGGTCGGTGGGAAACAGTTTTATGCTTTGTTTGCGTTATAACCATGCATTGAGTCGGACGAAAGTTATAAACTATTTTTTTTTCATATTCCGAAAGTGTTATCGATTCAGAAACGTTTCTCAAAATTTGGCTGGTGCTTTAGATGTAACCCTGTATAAAACCACTTTAAGTGGTTAACGCATCACACATGGATGGATAGACAAATTTTGCTAATTTTTATGTAAAAATGTACCTGTTACTTTTCGTAAATTTGAATTTTGCAAAAGACACACCACCTTATTTGATGTACCTTTAGGGAGGACAAATTATAAGTCTTGCGGTTTTGCATTGCATTTGACATCTACTTATAAAAAACTATTTGTTACATTGATATTTTAATATTTCAAAAAACATTTTTAACTGTAATGTGTTAATTATCACCCTCATAACTCAGGTTACGCAATTGACTACTTCATGCATCACGTAATAACTAAACTGCATTGTACAAAAATTTTATAGCCGCCTCTGTGGTCTAGCGGTTCGGTTGTTGGGCTTGACTGTATGAGGTCCCGGGTTCGAATCCCGGGTTGGGCAACAAAAAGAAAATTGGATTTTTCTAATTTTCTAATAAAAAAAATGTTGCTCGGGATAAGATATGTGCCCGGTTGGCGATAGGCTTGCCACCTATCACATTGTGGGACCTAGTATCTTCGGCTAGTCGTGGGTACCCTGGTTGTGCCTCTGCCTACCTCTTCGGGGATATGGGCGTGAAGATACATTTTTTTTATTATTTTTTTTAAGCCTTGATTTGTGGTTTTTTTACATTACGCACTGGAGTGGTTATTTGCACGCATTTTATAGTAGTATTATTTTTTTGTTATTTAGTTTCCTTTTATTTCTTAAAAGGTTCTTAAATCTGGGTCCCCTGCGTATAATAGATCATAAATGTGAATATGTGTGTAAATTAGATGTTACAATGCTTTTTTGACTTTTAAGCCAATTATTTATATTTTAATTATTTATTAACAAAACATGTTAAAACTGTAATTAAATTTAACCCTGTCTACCGTCAACTACCACCGTTTACAAACCTAGCCAGACATGAGAAGAAACGGCGAAACAAACTCCTCGGCAACCTTAACTTTCATTAGATTTTGTTAATAATTATTACAGTTATTTTACTATAAATTCTTATCTACAAAAAAATCCTTGACACTAGAATACATTTTCTCTGACAAGTCAAATACCGTCCTTCCAAATCTTTTTAATTGGGTGATTTGGGATTTTCAGGAATTTGGTTGTATACCTACAAACGGGCATGCAGTAGGTACACATTATTGTTATCTATAAATATTAAGTTTTTGGTTCGGGACATGCAATTTTTCACTATTTCTAAAACGTGAAATTCCCCACATTTCAGCATTTGTATAATTTATGTTTTGGATTTTCTTAGTTTGTTTATGGAATAAAATAAAAAAACATTTTGTGACACAGACAAAGACACCATAGATAGTTAATTGTTTTGTATACGATGCCTTCCATTTTATTTTCACAGCTTAATTTTTTTTGGGTTGGCTGGAAGAAATTTCTTTAGTTAGAGATAAGCTCGCCTTTTGTGCATTTTTAACTTCTCGTGTATTTTAATTTTTGTGTGCAATAAAGTGTTAAATAAATAAATAAATAAATAAATAGATGTTACAGGTGCGTCGCTGTCCTGTGGCCGGGATGTGTGACCTATGTTGTAAGTACCAGCTACCCTACCCTTTGGGCCTGGACATGAGTCACTATGGCGGCCTAAATAGACAAGGCGGTGGATCTCTACACGGGCAAGATGCTGAACAGCACTCTATTACCAGTGGCCTTGTTAGCGATGACCTAAATTTTAACCAATTCTCGCCTGTGAAAGAAGTAGGTAGTCTATCCTACTCAGCGGACCCGGACCAACACAGACAAAGGCTTGCGTATAAGTTATTTACTTCTCAATTCGGAATCTGTTTGTTGGAGCTGGACGCAGATCCACAGATCAATATGAAACTTAATAAAAATCAGCTGTTTTCGAATCATATCCTTAACATACATCAGGAATTGTGGAATTCCCTTTCTACCGTGATTCGTGACAGCCCTTCTTTACCTACTTTTAAGAAAAGATTGAAGGAACATTACTTATCGTTGACACAATAACATACTCATATATTATCCTACTAAGATATTTTAATAATTATAATTGTACCTGTTTTTTTACACACTTTATTAGTATATTTTTATTTATTCGTTTTAAGTATAGCTATAGTTAATTGTTTCGTACACGATGCCTTCCATTTTATTTTCACAGCTTAATTTTTTTTTTCGGTTGGCTGGAAGAAATTTCTTTAGTTAGAGATAAGCTCGCCAGTGCATTTTTAACTTCTCGTGTATTTTGTGTATTTTAGTTTTTGTGTGCAATAAAGTGTTAAATAAATAAATACATCAGGACATGAGAATTTCATGGATTTGTAATAAATTAAGTATATAAAATTGTCTTTCCCTTTATCTACTTAAATTCGTCTGTAATAATTGTATTGTATATAGTATAAGATCCGAACCTACATTGACTTATACCGAGCTGATAATTGAATAAAACATATTTTATAGTCTAGTTTCACTAGTCACATTAAAAGAGGGTTGCCACAACAAATCCTGGACCGAAAATTATTAATTATGAAAAAAAAACTGTTTTTCGTGTTTCTTAATTGTTTTCAGACAACCCTATTTACTTGTTGACATATTTTTTTTTCTATTTTCCGATCCCGTGAAAGTAACTAGTATCGACAATTATCTGTTTATTTTAATACCTGGTAATCCAGTTAAATAACAGGCAACCCAACTTCTACAACTTCGTCTTATAGCTACTTCAAGTCGGGATAAAATCTTAATATTGCACCTATCAATTAATAAAAAAAAATTAAAAATGAAAAAAAAATGTTCAGGATTTTTTAGGCAACCCATTTTTAATATATTTTCTGATATACTAAATTTGCTATAAAACCGGTTTCATCCTATTATCAGCTCGGTGTAGGTCGACCTTACTTCGGATCTTAGACTAAAATGAAGGTTTATTGAAGTAAAAAACAATTCTAAATCTTATAAAACTTTATTTATTATCTAAGTATATAATTGAACAGTTCCTATATAACATGATAAATAAGTTTACTCTTATTACTCCAACATCTCACTTTCATTTCATAAAAAAATATAATTTTAAATTTCGTACTTAAGTAAAAAGGCGGCCACATACGGAACTACCACGCGTATTTTATAATTTGTAAGTTCACCGTTTCAATTTACTTGCGAAGTCTTGCATAAGACTGAATGTGCATCTATTTTTAGACGACTTTCTAAAAAAGGGGATATACAACTCATGTATTTATTTAATGTTACTTGAATTTTCAACTTTTCGAGTGGTCCCTCAATCTAATCCAGCCTTTCCCAAAGTGGGCGATAACGCCCCCTTGTGGGCGCTGGAAGCCTAGAGGGGGGCGGTATAAATCTTGAAAAAAATGTTTTTTTTTAAACTAGGCGCAACAAATATGTTATTGAGGTTATTGACAAGAAAAAAACGAGAGGGGGGGGGGCGCTACAAAACAACTGATTTTCAAAGTGGGCGTTACATGAAATAAGTTCGGGAACCTCTGATCTAATCGGATACGACGTTAGTCTCGGGGAAATCGAGGAAATTGTTTTTCTTACTTCGACGACATATTAAAAACGAAGTCGGTTTTTGAAGAATCGAAACAGTCTAGAGCTGATTTTGACCTTTTAAAAACAATTTAAGTTTATAATTTGAATTATTATCTGATGACAAACTCAAAAAAAAAGTTACGTACGTAACCACCGATACAGTCATTTCATAAGCAGACACATAACGCTAACACACAATTTATATGTAAACATTTATCCACAATCATATATAAACGGTTTTACTTCTGGCGGAGTTCTACTGCCTTACCACAAAAAATATTTAGGGCTTATTTAGCTAAACAGTTTAAAATTAAGATCCAACCAATAACATGCTACACGTAGATGACGTCAGCATGTTGCGATGCATGTTGTTGCATGGTTGCGAGTCGCATCATAGACACTGTTTAGTTCGTGTTGAAAACGCGTTTAAATTTTTTTTAGTAAGACGGCTTATGTTTAAGGTGACACCAGACACATGTCAAAGAAAACCTGGCCAAAAACATGTCAAAGAAATGAAACGAAAAGTATAATAAACTGTTTCCATCCTTGGCACTTGGTGAAAATCCATTTCTTAATTATTAATATTAAAATACACTTGCAATTTTACATTTGCACTTAATATGTTATTCTATTTTAACAAAATGAGCCAATTGGTTCCTCTTTTACGCCATCTTTAGCGTTATGGTAAGATAGTTAAAAGAATAAACTAATTTAGCGTTCCATAAATATTTGGCGGTTAATGTCGGGATTTTTTCCCCGAATCACTACATAGTATAAAACAAAGTAGCTTTCCACTGTCTATCCCTATGTATGATTAATTACATAATCTTTAAAACTACGCAATGGTTGGTGATGCGGTTTTTTTTTAATAAATATAGTGATTCAAGAAGGTATGTACGTAGAACAAAGAAGTTTATCCACCCATGCTAAGCTGGGACGAACTGCTAGGTATCTCTTTTTAGGGTTCCGATTTTGGTCTTTGGCGACGGAACCCTAAAATATATTATAGATTCGTCATGTCTGTCCGTTTGTCCGTCCGTATGTCACAGCCACTTTTTTCTGAAACTATACGAGCTATGCTGTTGAAACTTGGTAAGTAAAAGTATTCTGTGAGCCGCAAGAAGATTTTCACACAGAAATAGAAAAAAATAATATTAAACTCAATTTTTTTTTCATCAATAAAGTACTTAATTTTTTTTTACAAGTGTCATCGACATTAAACGCAAAACATTCATTTACTGATAAATTATTTTAAATTATATTACCACAGCCAAGGGTGCTGATTATGTATCTCAGTTGCCAACTCAAAATGGAAAAGTGTACATCAAATGACGTCATTTGTG
>NJDC01004212.1:67419-78872 GCA_002245475.1 Calephelis virginiensis
TGAATTTCTTAACATCAGGAAATCCGTCTGCTTGTTTGCCTTCCAATATCATAAAAAAAAATGTCCTATAGACACCACGTAATAAATTATAGGTGCCCTCCATGGCTGGGATTTTAGGCCTACTGTGCAAGTCCGATGATTAGCCCACCCTCCAAGCCGAAACGTGACACTGTCACTATGTCAGCAGTAAAAAGGGAAGTGGATCTCTAGTCCTACCAGGGCAAGTTGCTGGACAGCCCTAGACCATCAGTGGTCCTGTTGGTAATTACCTATATTTAATATAGGCAAGTGAAGATACTTACCTATGTTCTCCGTTCTCCTATCTGACAGAGAAGCAGGTGGTCTCTTCTTAGCGGATCCGTATTAACACGGAGAAAAATATGTTTTCTAGGCAATGAACTTGGCTCAACACGAGGAAAGAAAAGCTTTTCATATACTTGGACAAAGCTCCCAGTTATACAAATTATTTAAAACTCGTAACTATCCCGAGAGTTTGACTTAGGTGGTTTTCCTCTTAACAATAGGATGGGAAAGGAATAGAATTCCATCACTACTTGTCTAGCTGTGGTTATGTTTCTCCCCAAGGGCATGGACAAAGTTCCTATCACGATATATTACATTCATTTTATTTTTATTGATTCATGTCTAGTCCCTTACGGGATAGACAGAGAGTATCGAGTGCGAAATCTTACATTATTACTAACAATTCATGTTATTGATTACAATAAATAAAATTTACGACCTTAGAAATTACGAAGCATACAGGTCCGTTATAAATGTAAATTTTGAACGATTTTATCCGAACATTGTTTTAGCACTTTTTATCAAAATGTTTGAAGCAAAACAAACTACTTTTATTACACTACCTTAGCGTTTTTGGGGTCATCTTTGGGTTTGGTCCTTGAGAAGAACCGGAGGTACTTCCGGTCGAGACTTGTGGAAGAGGTATGACTAACATTTTCCTGCGAGTCACTACGCCCCGTGCGGTGAGTCAGCTTTTTTAGCGAACCAAACTTGGACTTATCTTTCTCCTTCTCTTTTTCCCTTTCCTTCTCTTTCTCACTCCTCTTTTCGGGGCTTTCCGGATCCGAATCGGAGTCTGAGTACTCCGTTTCTGAGTACTGCTTTGAGAGCTCCATCTGCAACCATTGAAACATATTATTATACGGAAACATATGTATGGAATTAAACAACATATTGTATATGACATAACTATAGGGCGTGACTACCTTCATTCGTCATTTCGGGCATTCGTCGGCTTGAGACGAAAGGTTACAGGTTCAAATCTTGTCTAGGGCGAAATTTTTTCTTCCTTTCAAATTTATAGAATATTGTATATGTGGTGTGTGTGTGCGGCACTAACCGAGGCGGTGAGCAAGGAAGGCAGCAGTGTGGCACGATGTATGAGCTGTATCCAAGCCAGCTGTGCGTCCCGTGTGTCGCAAGCGAAGTAAAAGGCGGTACCGGTGTGGTACACCTTAAATGCGTGCGCTCGCGAACGCACTTCACCCGCAGCGCACGCCGTGAACCCTTCCAAGTAGATCATGCAAGCTGCGCGGTTGCACTATTCAAAAATCATTACAATTGGAAATGTAAAGTTTTGTCATATTGTGTACGAGTTAGGATTAAATGAACAGTATATCAATTAAATGTATCACAACGAAATATGTATTACTAGCTGCTACCTGCGGCTTCGCCCGCGTTTTCACAGAAACCCGGTGTGCGATCGGGATTAAAAATAGCTTATATGTTAATCCAGGTCACAATCTATCTGTCTTCCAAATTTCAGACAAATCCGTTCAGCCATTCGAGCGTGAAAGAGTAACAAACATCCATACATCCATACTTACAAACTTTCGCATTTATAATATTAATAGGATTACCCTAATCTGCTTAAAAAATGTGTTTTAGCAATGGCCTTGAACTTCTGAGATTTCAAATCTTAGTCATAATCAATTTTGCGTATTATAGTAAGCCATACCCAGGTTGACAAAAAAACGGACATCCAAGTTCAAAATTAAGCACTATTTCACGTCACGTTCCAACTTGTACAAAACACTATGGATTTTTATAGTGATGAGAAAAAAGTTCAGAGAATTATACTTATGAATTTGAAGTCTGATTTTGGTGCTCCTTAAATTGTCCTCCTTAGACAAAGTATTAAATGAAGATACTGAATATTTTGTTTAAAGTGACTAATTCCTTCGTAGAATTATGATATTAATATAGAAAAATAAGACAATTAAAAAAGAAGCTATATAACTGTAGAAGCAGAATAAACACGCAAATTATTCGTCTAAATCTATGTAATGCGACAATGGTACAATGAATATAAAATGTATTTTTTGTTACTTACACACAATACTGAGGAGTACTAGTACCTATATCGCAAATAAAATAATTACAATTACTTTATAAATTGAAGTTTCATGTGATTGAAACAGTTATTCTATTTGACAGCCTCGTTGGTCGAGTGGCTAGCGTACAAGGCTAACTACACCGACCAACCGCGAGGCTCGGGTTCGATTCCCGACGGGGGCAGGCGTTTGTGTGATGAACATTTAAATGTCTACATTTCCGGGTCTGTGGGTGTTTATTAAATTTATTCTGGTATCTATTTAAGTTTTTCTATGTATAAGAATCGTTGATTAATACCCATAACACAAGCATACAATACTTTGGGGTTAAATTCAATTTGTGTAACTTGTCCAGGGATATTTATTTATTGAACTCAGACTTCCTATTCTCCATCCTTTAAGGTCAGTTGTCAATGTTAAAACTTTACGAGCAGCAGTGTTATATTGAGGTACCTATATAGCCAAATAAAGATTACATAATATTATATTAGTAGCATGAGGAATGGCTCGGCATTTACCTGCGGCGTGCGGAAGGCGTAGAGCAGGTTGTGCGCCAGCAGCAGGTGGCGCGGCGCCCACCGCACGCGGGCCGCGCCCCGCACCCGCTGCCACACGCGCCCGCTCGCCCCCCGCGGGGAGAGCGCCGTCGCCGACACCTCGCGCCGCTCTACGGAACAATACTCTACACTACTGTCCATACCGACACACGCGCCCACTCGCCCCCCGCGGGGACAGCGCCGTCGCCGACACCTCGCGCCGCTCTACGGAAGAATACTCTACACCACTGTCCATACCGACACACGCGCCCACTCGCCCCCCGCGGGGAGAGCGCCGTCGCCGACACCTCGCGCCGCTCTACGGAACAATACTCTACACCACTGTCCATACCGACACACGCGCCCGCTCGCCCCCCGCGGGGAGAGCGCCGTCGCCGACACCTCGCGCCACTCTACGGAACAATACTCTACACTACTGTCCATACCGACACACGCGCCCGCTCGCCCCCCGCGGGGACAGCGCCGTCGCTGACACCTCGCGCCGCTCTACGGAACTATACTCTACATTACTGTCCCGACGGGTTCCCTAAACTTATTCATTTACTAAATGCATTTAAATAAACCTCTTCGTATTTCATATTTTCTACTACACTTGATAAAACTTCCAAATATTGAAATATTTTGAGTAGTTTATGTTTTAGCAGTAATAAGGCTGTTAGAAGCGAAACCGGTAGGCTATTAATAAAAATTATAAATGATTTCATTAAAAATATGACGCCTATTCGTTGGTTGAGTCGAGCAGTCGAGCGGTTAGCGTAGCCGAATATCAGCGACCATCCGCGAGGATCGAGTTTTATTCCCGACGGGGGCAGAAATTTATGTGAAGAACATTTAAATGTCTGTCTTTCCGGGTATCGGTATTTATTACTTTTTTCCAACGACTACTTAAGTATTTTTTTATATATTAGTATTGTTGACTAACGCCCATAACGCATGCATCCAATTTGCTTATTTTGGAGTTAGATCAATTTGGTTGATTTGGTTAGGGATTTATTACAATTTAAACATCAAACGTTTATTTCTAATACTTAATCATTTTTAATTCTTTTAATTACTAGTACCTTACTAGCTTGAAGTTGACATATCTCCAAATTGCAAAGTCGTTATGGTTGTCCTATCATTACAAATAAAACACGGCAATAGCATTAGCAATAAGCGACAAAAATAGGCCAGTTGGTGAACACCGATCTATTTGAGTGGCCACTGAACCGCACTTTTCAATAACTATATCATTTGAATTTTAAGTATTATTAAGTTAATAACTGACCAATAAATACAATCTAGCTTTCAAAAAGAATACAATACAGTACAAATACTCACTTGCCAGTATCGAATTTTTCTTTTTAAGGCTTCTGGTTTTGGAGGATGGAAAGATACCTCGAACAACACTTGTTCCGGGAGACAAAGCGCCATCACTCTGAGCTCCCACAGTAATTTCATCTCGTTTCTTATCACTCTTCTCTATTTTATCACTCTTATCTCGTTCGAGAGGGGGATCCGGTTCGCCATTGATAGGAGGAAGCTCTCTTCGTTCCGTCGATATTAATTTGATATCATGCTTTGTTATGTGTCGTAATGGAACTGATATCTGTAAAAAAAAACCTTTGACAAATATCTATTGGAATATTAATTGTTTACCTATCTTTCATAACTTAATTAATAAACATATTATCCGAGAACGGTATCAAGAGTCTTCGAAACCGGCGAGTTTGTATGAAAAGGATAATGAATTTGATGGAAGCCAGACAGGTTTGTCAAGATCGTGAGATTTGGCACTCGATACTCTCTGCGTACCCCGTAAGGGACTTGGTGTAAACATATGTATGTATGTATGTGTAAAAACATAAGATGCAAAAGTTATGTCGATTGAAATTCTGCTTCAGATATTATAATACATGGAATCAAAGAATTGCATTTACAAGTTTACCAAGTTTACATAAAATGACGTTTAGTAGATATTACATAAATAAGCAAAACAAAACGCTTTACTTTTCGGAGCGGTAGGAACACAAACGTCGTCAAGTTATAATAGAATAGAAAAAAAAAAGTATTTTCACGTCCTAAGCTTAGCTGATAAATGTCATTTATTTTGAACATATTTTATTGTTCTAAAAAAAAGATCTCCACCCATATCATATCACCAAAGAAGTAGGCACAACCAGGGCACCCACGACTAGCCGACCCGCAATGTTATAGGTGATCTAAATTTTATATCAGAAAATTTAAAAACACTTTTTATCGCTTGTCCCGTGAATTGAACCCGACACAAATGAAGTCAAGTCCAACAATGAACCGCTGAATCACAGATGCGATTCACCTAAGACAATAAACACCACAGATAACCTCTTAAGAAAACCCTTTTAGCACTTCTAAAGTTTCTTCTTCTGTTTCTTCTAAGGTAGGTTGAGGTTTACTGTATTGAGCTGCCAGTTAAAAATTACATTTGAAAACACACCTGCGTGCCGTCCATAGGACGGAGCGGCTTCAGCGGTGAGTGGTCGGAGACTGGCGGTGGACGCGGCAGAAGCCGCAGCGCCCCGTACTGCGGGAGCGGGGCCGGCCGCGGGGGCGAGCGGGGCCGCGGCGACGAGGGCGAGTGAGGCGGCGGTGAACGGGGTCGCGGCGGAGGAGGCGAGCGGGGCCGCGGAGGAGGCGAGCGGGGTGCCCGCGGCGGCGGCACCGGCGCTTGCTCCGCCTCCCACCTCCCAATACGACACCGCACCGTTGGTACTGATTTACTGAACATATAACCACAGAACACAAATGTAGATACACGTATAAAAACACATTTTCAATTTTTACAGCTCTTCTTACAGTGGGTGACATATCGGACGATTGGACGATGATTGACTTTGTACCGTACACAGAAGGATCTGTGAAAGAAGACACATGGCTGGTGGTCTTACAATTTATTTCAATGGCCGGGGCAAGGTACGATGCTGTTCGCATTCATCAGCTGTATGTGACAAACTGCAAATTCCGAGCCATGTGTATCTTGCATAAAGTTTTTACAAAAGCTATTGGTAAATTGTTTCTTATAACCGTGTTCATTCTTATAACTGTGTTCATTCTTATAACCGTGGTCATATATTTGTATTATACAATAACTAGTCCATTGTTATCTGAATTACCCAACCAGGACTTAAGAACGATAATATTAATATATTTCCTTATCAAATTCTTGCATATAGGAAAGAGTGGATATTAATAGTATTGTAAAAATTGAAGAATATAGCGCTGAACATTCGTTTATTATTTACTAGTGGACTAACTCTTATGTTATTATACACATAAAACATACAAACCTTCCTCTTGAATCACTGTATACATAAAAAAACCGTATAAAATTCCGTTACGTAGTTTTAAAGATCTAACCATATATAGGGACAGATATCGGAAAGCGACTTTGTTTTATGTTATCAAGTGATTCTTTTTTATCAATTTTTAATGATATTCAAGGGCTACGAAACAGAAAAAAATATTGATTTAAGTATACACAATACACAGACGACAGTAACAGTCGACTGCCTACTGGAAAGTGGCAACCCGTTACACATAGACCGTCTAGGTGCTCTGTACCGTTGGTAATTTCAGCAGTTTCCATTAAATATTCACAAACAATGGACATGAACTACTTTGTTTAGATATATAATACTAATCTTAGAATTTATAACTGTGATTATCAGCGACTGGACAACTCCAACAATATATTTAAGCAAAACTGAGCAATATTATATATTTATGATTTCTTAATAAATAAAATAGTAGACTAAAAATGAATAATCAACGTAAGTAATTACTAATACTAATATACGTATATCAATACACAACAATAATAATAGAAATATAAAACTCACTTGAGTAGCATGGAGGTAACATCTTCAACATCTTCATCAACAATCTTGTCAAGCTGCACTGGCAGGGGCTGGTCATCAATTTTGTCTCTTATTATGACGTTGAAGCTTTCCACGATCTCTAGTCTCGAATCCTCGTCTATGGGCCGAATATCATCATCAGCGAAAATATCACTCTTGTCATCCTCAGCCGTTTCGCCCTTACCCGTCCTTCGAAGAATGGCTTCTTCAATTTGAGAGCTAGACTTCTTAAAATCTAAAATCTGTCCAGCCTTTTCTAAATATATCGTGGGACTATCAGTGGTGGGAGTAGTGGGTGATTCCGGAATAGTTTGCGTGGTAAGAGCGCCAGGCTCGGTCGGAGAATCAAAGTCGTATGCAGGAGTAGAATGGCTCTTGTCCAGCTTCCCGCGACATTGAGGACTTGTGGAAGGCTGCGGAGGTAGAGGACTACTCAGTTGTCCAGGTGGCTGACCATTTACCTGCCCTCCTAGTTGACTTCCTAAAGGTCTTGGAACGCCCAAGTGCGTTCGTGGTCGTGGTGATAATTGTAACCCTGTACTGCATGACACTGCCTGAAATGACAAAAATACGTTATAAAGTATCTTCACACCCATGTCCCCGATAGAGTAGGCAGAGGCACAACCACAGCATCCACGATTAGCCTCGTTGAAACGGATGAAGTGATTTCTAAATTATATTATTAATACTAAAAACATTCTAAACATATTTTTATCGATGAATATTCCCGATAGCATTTGTGTTGAACATAAACATTGGTATTTCCGGGTCTGGGTGTTTATGAAATTTATACTATTTAAGTATTTCTTTGACGTATTAATATCACTGTTTAATAAACATAACACCAGCATATCATAGCATATCATAATCCTTATGGTTATAATAATTGGTACAACCTATTTAAGCGCGTGACTACAACGGCGTACCGCAAGGCTTTATTCTTTGTCCATTTTTATTTCTTATTCATATAAATGACTTGCCCTATTACATAGGGAATAATTACAATATTGTGCAATTCGCGGATGACACTTCCCTTATATTCAAAGTGAATTGACAAATGGGCATGTATGACGAAATGAACAGTGCGATATCACAAGTTGTACATTGATTGACCATTAACAATCTTCTTTTAAATAGTAATAAAACTAAGAGTATTCGATTTTCGATATCTAATGATAGGCAATTAGACACAAATGCGCAACTCCTCGTATTGAGAAATCGGCAAACAGCCTTGGTTCAGTGGCGTTCGTAGTTAAAAATAAGAATGTTAAACGATGTTGAAAAAGCTCGAATGGTTATTTAACTAGCTATTTTCATAGTTTAATATCATATGGGATTCTTCGTTGGGCGAATTCTGAAGATGTTAGTATTATAATCGTATTACAAAAAAGAGCTTTAAGGGATATTTACTTTCTTTAAGTAAGTGATTCCGAGGAAAATACAGATTTAAACATTTTAAGCACGAGTTCTCAAAATATACACGAAAATCTAATTTACGTTATAAAACGAAATTTAAAAATAATCTGAAAACTCGTCTACAAAAATAAGTAACTCTCTTATGGATCAATATGTACGTTTTTACAATAGGCTGCCCAGTGATATCAACGCTCTACACATTAACAAAGTTAAAAAAATATTTTAAAACAAAGCTATGTAAGAAAGACTTTTATTAAATTTCATAATATTTAGAAGACGAATATGCTTGAGAATAAAAATAAATAAATATCGCTGGACAAGTTACACGAATTTAATCTAACCCCAAAGTAAGCAAATTATATGCTTGTGTTATGGGTGTTAGTCAACTATACTAATACATAGAGATACTTAAATACATACCAGAATAAATTTAATAAGCACCCAGACCCGGAAATGCAGACATCTAAATGTTCATCACACAAATGCCTGCCCCCGTCGGGAATCGAACCCGAGCCTCGCGGTCGGCCGATGTAGTTAGGCGTGTACGCTAGCCACTCGACCAACGAGGCGGTCAAATAGAATAACTGTTTCATCACATGAAACTTCAATTTATAAAGTAATTGTAATTATTTTATTTGCGATATACTAGTTGAAATAAAAGTATATTGAATACATTATGTTTTGTATTTGATGATATTTGGTAAGTAAATATCCTAATTAGTTTAAGAAAGGCAAGCCCGCTAAATTTCTTACGACGGATTTTCTACGTGTATGGACGCAATTCCGATCCAGTCGAAGTTTATAAAAATATCGACGCACACAAGTATCATTAGTATATTCAAAGTGAATCCTTCTGATTAGTAAAATTTGCTTTCCTTGGGGTTAGATTAGATCAATTTGTGTAAATTGTCTATGAATATTTATTTTTTTATTTATCAATGGTAGGTTTAAGATTAATTTTATTTTTAATATTTTTCAGGAATCTTTCAGAACACACCATATGAGGGCGATTCATTTAGCGTGAAAGGCGATTCTTTTTCTAGAAAATGAGACAAGATTAATTTTTGTCACTCTGAATAGGAATCCTATTTTTAATTTTAAATTAAAATTGTTTAAGTGTAAAATAGTTGTAGTATATACCTTGTCTCTCCTGTAAAGTGTGGAATCTTCTGGTTCTGGGCTGTTTCCGTGCACCCATCGTTGCTGCTGAAGCTCTTGCCAAAACTGTTATAACATTATATACATGTTAATTTGATTTACGTTCGAAATATAATAAATGCTAGTTTTCACCTGCGCCTTAGTCTTACAAAAGCATTGTATGTAACTTGTAATACCTTCAAAAATATGTGTACGAAGTTTTATTATGATTAGTTCAGCAATTTTCGCGTGAAAGTGTAGCAAACAAACATACATTCAGAATTATAGTATTAGTAGACTCTTATATTTGCGCAGCACTTATATTTTAGGCTCAGCAAGTCTGTGTGTTCGTATGTGAGGGGATCTGTGTATGTACCTGCTCGATGGTGAGGTGCGGCCGCTTGGCGACGGGCGTGGCGCAGCTGACGGTGTGTCGCCGCTGGGCCGCCGCGCGGGGCTTCGGCGGGTACATCCTGCACACCGATAGATGTCGCTATATCAAGTTTTCATCGAAAACAAAAGCAATGGCTATTTTTGAAATCTTTTTATCGCAAATGATTTCAAAATATTAGGATTTGGGTTCAAAAATGATATTTTTATACCTACCAAACTAAAAGACTATACGTCTAGTGTAGCGAAAGCAAACATATGTGACTCTTTTAGCCAAATCCAAACAAGGAAGAGGTTCTAAATTTAGCTGTATGTTTTTTTCGTATGTTTATTATGCGATTACTCCGTCAATAACCAACCGATTTTGATGCTTATTTTTTAGAAAAATAGGTCATGATTCTTTTAGGCGTAGGGAAGTGACGATCCCACCGCCCACTGTGTGGTATGTACCACCAGTGCAATCAGTCAACCGACGAACGGCGGCAAAACAGTTCCAAGGTGGGTGGAAGTAAAAATTGGTAACGCAGGACGGGCAGCAACGTCCTTGTGAAAACCTTGACCCCCAGTCTCCGGCAGCTCCGCTTAACCGAGTCTAAGTGCGAACAATCCCCGGACGGACTCAGGCTACCAACTGACGACCGTTGCCCTGGTAACGCACAACTGCCGCACGCTCCGGACTGACGAGAAGATCCTGGAGTTGGAAGACAAGTTACGCTGGGACGTTGTGGGATTATCTGAAGTCCGAAGACAGGGAGAGGACTCAATAATCCTAAAGTTGTTCTACCACCGGGAAGGTGGCGCCCTGTCCTAGGGCGGTGTCGGGTTTATCGTCCGGAGGTCGCTCATCGACAACGTGGAGGCGATAGGGAGTGTGACGATAAGGGTGGCGCACCTGATACTCAGAATTAGAAAACGGTATTCGCTGAAGGTCATACAGGTAAACGCCCCGACTTCGACGCACTCCGACGACGAGATGGAGGCGATGTACGAGGACATCTCAAAAGCCATCCATACCTACAAAACGCACTACACGGTTGGCTGAATTTTTGGACAAGGAAATTCCTTCTTACATCGTAAATGGACCTGGATTAGCCCGGATGGGTCGACAAAAACGAGACAGACTTCATTTTGTCTACCAGATGCCTCATATTCAATGATGTATCTGTGATCAATAAGCTGAAAACCAGCAGTGATCATCAGATGAAGTCTACGCTCCGTCCAACGCTAGTCCAATGCCAAAATCCCGAAAACTTTCAGCTTGAACTTCAAAATCGCTTCGAATGAATGGCAGAATGCGAATCAACGGGCGATTTGAACAATGGATTTGTGCAAACTGTCCAAACGGCTGGGTCAACATTTTTTAAGACCCGAAGCAAGAAAAAAAGAGAAAAGCTCTCAGACCGCACTCTCAGACTCATGTTGCAGTCTTCAGTTGACATGCAAAAGTACAGGGAGTTAAACAGACAAGTCGCCAAGGCGTTGCGGACAGACCTGCGCATCTTTAATACGTCTCGTAATAAAGAGGGTATCGAGCGTAATAAGGGCTCCAAGGTGTTCGCCAGGAATTTGTCTGTTCGCCAGACCCAATTGATAAAACTGAAGACCGAAAATGGTACCATCATTTCATCTAAGGCTGAGATTTTGAGAGAAGTCCAGAAGTTCTATGGACAGCTGTACAATTCAACACGACCCGTTGTTAGTTTGGCTAAAGACCCTAGAGA
>NJDC01004213.1:24001-47146 GCA_002245475.1 Calephelis virginiensis
CTTTCTCATCGTTATCGTTCTTTATCACTACAAAGTATAAAACAAAGTCGCTTCCTCTGTCCCTATGTCCCTTTGTATGCTTAAATCTTTAAAACTACGCAACGGATTTTGATGCGGTTTTTTTAATAGATCAATTTAATAAATATGTATATAATATAACCATGCGAAGCCGGGGGCGGACTTGTTGTGTACCTAACACGACTTTCTTTTGTATATTATATAGATTTCACATAATACTTAAGTTACAAACTCGAATAATGTTTAAATCAAATTTTCAAACACGTGCACTGAGTAATTAGTCAAATATGACTTAAAATAGTTTGCCTCTATAGTATTATTATTCCAATTTTTACGAAATGCCGCCATCATAATGATTAAGATTTCGCGTTTATTCTCATAAGTAATCATCACTGGACGGCTGTTACCTAATCCTTACATAAGTTTATACCGTTTCTACTCTATTACAATTTTACACTGTAGATAGTGTATGACTTTTTGCCAGACTTTTTGTCAGCCAGAGTAAAATATCAGAGGAGTCTTGTATAAGAAAGACTGGTCCAAAATCACAACTCAATTAAAATGTAAATACATTCGTCAATGATGTCACGCTTGCTCGGAAAAAAAAACGGAAAAAAATTAACTCCGAAGAAATTCACTGTGGTTTTTAATGTTGCTTAGTATTAAGTATGTAAATCTAGGGAAACCGCTGAGATTTCGGAATTAAGATTCGCTTAACTTATTGTTGATTTTATCTTTTATTTGTTATTTTTTGTTAATTAGACCTTGAAGGTCTGATCTATTTCTAGGATAAAATTCATTGACATGAATGGTATATAGGGATATCTGAACTTTGAGAGTGGTTGAAACTCATAAGTCATAATATATTTTTTTAATTTCTTTAAACGAATTTGTGTGCAAAACTTTCATCCTTTATTTTTTATTTTTTTTTATTTAAAGTTGTTGAATTTTTTGAAATCCTTTGTTAGTGGATACCTACGTCATAAGACTTTTATGACGAGGCATGCAAATGATAAATCGATGTTTCAGGAACATCGTTATTTTAATTGTAAAACATTAATCATGATGTTTTTTACATCGAAGATCCAAGGTCGCTGTAGATATTGTCAACTACCTGTTGTCCTGTCCTTGGAATTTCGATGAACTAGGTGGTAGAGTTTAGCATCGACTCGCCCGGATTGGTACCACCGCCTTACTAATTCCTGCCGCCATAACGTCATGACGGTAAACTTGCTTTTGCTCGAGGTCTAACATCCCTGCCTCAAGTTGGCAACGCACCATTACCACCTTTGGTGTCTCTAGGCGGCGAGAATTTCTTACCATCAGGAAATCCGTATTTTTGTTTGCCTTCCAATATCATAAAAAAAAGAACTGTAGTCTACCCACAATACTACAAGCATACTGGAATAAGTACTGAACCCTTTGAAAACTTCACAATATAATAAACTACCTCCTTTAACTGTATGTGATAAAGTAAAATAAACTTTTTAATTGTTTAATTTAAAGTTTAAATACGCGTAAGCACGTTCTTTATCCATAAACTGGAATGCAGAAGTTGTTTATGGATACCTATATTCAAGTCATTTTCATTGCCTAAGTCAGAATTCCTAGGATTTGTTCGTTGCCCTTTGACAAATTATGGTTTTATGACTGGCCGTGAGCGTTGCATAAGTAAAAAGACTAAAACATAACCCAGGGTCTAACCTTTCACATCAATAAAATATGAATAGCTCAAACCATTATGTGGGTTTAAACAAGAATGTGTGAATGTAAAATAGAAATGATAGGTAGGTGGAACTTATTTGGAAATATTTGAAGGATTACACCAGCCTTTCCCAAAGTGGGCGATAACGCCCCCTTGTGGGCGCTGGAAGCCTAGAGGGGGGCGGTATAAATCTTGAAAAAAATGTTTTTTTTTAAACTAGGCGCAACAAATATGTTATTGAGGTTATTGACAAGAAAAAAACGAGGGGGGGGGGCGCTACAAAACAACTGATTTTCAAAGTGGGCGTTACATGAAATAAGTTTGGGAACCTCTGGATTACACCATTAGTACTGGTTTACTTAAACTATACAAATCCCAATAAACCTTTGTCAGTTAACAGAAGCAGGTTTTTAAGATTTTTAAATTTTCTGTGCATTTAATTTTGTAGAACCTACATCCTGTGCGTATATAATTTAATATAACTAATTTTAGGGCGCTTTTATTAACTTTATACCTACGTATTTATACAGGGTAACATTTAAAAGGACCAGCTAACTTTTGAGAGAGGGTTGGGAATGGATTTCCAACACTTATAGGTAGTAAGTAAACACTTTCCATTCACGAAGTAATAAAAAAATAAAAAAAATTGCAAATTATAGGTTTTATCCGACACGAAATAAAAAATGCATGGTTATAACGTATACGCTGACCGCAGTCGCATGCGCAGGATGGTGACGTCATGAATCGTACTAGGTACCGTGTAGTGTGACAACAAGTGAAGTATTAACGCGGTCTATTTTGAATGAATGTTTATAAAAGTAAATATTACAAACTGGCAATTAATATTTAAATGCATTATAATTTTAGCCTTAATTTAAATAAAAAACAAATAAATTTCCCTGGACAACAATATATAATTTTAAATACTATATACCTTGACATATACTTGAAAACTATACTTCTAACGTATGGGGTAAAACGCAATTAAAACCAAATAATTGGTATTACGTTATTCGTAGAAGCGTTTAAAACTTTAAATAGTGTTTCAATTTTAAAAATTCATAACGTTTTAGACTTCCCTACATTAAAATGGTATTTAACTCTCATAATGGGTTTTACATAAGACGCCAAAGTATTTTACGTCTTATGCGATAAAATATATAAAAATGTAGAAGGCGGTGTTTGCTCACACCGAAAAACAAATCAATGTAACAAAAATAAAAAAGTTGAGAGGTGTCAAGGGACACCCGGATGGAACAAAGTTCTCTCTCCCCCCTCTCTCTCTCAATCTCTATCAATCTCTAGTAATATCTATCTCTTTCTCTCTTATAGAGAGATACAGACAGAGAAACATGAAAAAAAAAATAAAAAAATAAAAAAAAATATAGAGAGAGACAGACAGAGAAACATGAAAACAAAAATAAAAAAAACAAGCATGCACAATCCGCAAAGCTTACAATAGCTTACTATAGCAAAAAGTGTCGTGACAACTTTTCGTAAGATTTTTTTCCGTAAAGCCTCCTTTCACAACGCGCAATAAGGAACTTCTTTCCAAAACACACTAATAATCACAAAATTAAAAATTTTAAATAACCAACCTTAAACCTATATTTCACATAGAATATAATAACGCTTCATTGTATACTAAAATACATTAAAAAATACATTAAAAGTATAACTTTAAAACTAAGTGATACACAAAGGCGGCCTTATCGCCAAAACAGCGAACTTTTTCAGTCAACTATATGTTCTGGAGATTGATCTTTGTTGATTAAATTTGTACACGAAAATAAATACAGTGCATAAAATATCAATTTGAATAAAATTACTTATACAATGAAGAAAACAAACAGATTAATTTTAACCGAGTCAGATTGAACGTAGAAAGTGACGTTTAACCATATTTTTAAAGATATTGATATTTGGGGCTTTCCTGACTTCTATCAGGGAGCGAGTCCTACAGACTTACTGATAGCGAGGTAAAATATCTGCTATAATAGTTAATGTTACTAGAGGGTACTTGTGAGAAAACCTTTGGTTCACCTAAAAACCATCTCAATCTCATCGGCTTTCAAACAAAAAACTCTGTCGTAATCGGACCATTTATTCATCCATTCAGGATTTATGATGTCACATTAGAATTTAAACATTATTTTAACACTAGCTGCTACCTGCGGCTTCGCCCGCGTTTTCACAGAAACCCGGTGTGCGATCGGGATTAAAAATAGCCTATATGTTAATCCAGGTCACAATCTATCTGTCTTCCAAATTTCAGACAAATCCGTTCTGCCATTCGAGCGTGAAAGAGTAACAAACATCCATACATACATACTTACAAACTTTTGCATTTATAATATTAATAGGATTATTATCTGTCCAGACATCAAAAAGTTATTCAGGGATAAGGAAACTCACTTAAAAGACATACATTAGACAACATTTTAGGTTCACGATCATAAGCTTGAATGAACCCAAAATCTTCAAACTCTGTTCTGTTCGTTGGTCGAGTGGCTACCGTATACGCCTAACTACACTGACCAACCGTGAGTCTCGGGTTCGATACCCGACGGGGGCAGGCATTTGCGTGATGAACATTTATTTAGATGTCTCTATTTCCGGGTTTGAGTGTTTGTTAATTGTACCTATTTATGTATTTATATTTATTAACTAACACCCATAACACAAGCATCTAATTTGATTACTTTGGTTTGGCTTGTGGATTAGATTCAAGTTGTGTGACTCGTCGAGGAACATTTATTTATTACTATATTTGCACATACTTAAGTCTTATTAATAAGCAAAGGCAAAAGTCAGATTAAAGTTAGTTTGACATTATTGTCTGTATCACAATGTAATACAATCGAACAATAGTGTAGTAATCTATGTTTATTAATATGGTAGTGAAAATCGCATTTATTTTTAAGAAGACGGTGCAGGGACCTTGCGCGAATAAGACGGCACAGGGCGCTTGCGCGAATGGTCTTGTTGTCATGTTTGTGTACGATAGCGCCATAAATGAATATTGTATTCTAGCACATAAATGATAGTACTTTCATACTGTAAATTAAATCAATTCGTGCAAAATTATTAACTAACCATTCCAAAATATCAAAAATGCACAACGTTAATATTCAAGTTTTTACTTCTTCCGGCGATCCCGGAGTGCAACCCGTTTTTTATGATATTGGAAGGCAAACAAGCAGACGGACTTGCTGATTGTAAGAAATTTACGCCGCCTAGAGACACCGAAGGTGGAAATGGAGCGTGGGCAAAATGACACCGGAATGTTAGGCCTCGTGCAAAAGGAAGTTTACCACCTACCTTATTCTCCAAACTGCAACACGCAAACGGCAAGCGCTGACTTTATGGCAGCAGGTATAAGTAAGGCGGTGCTATCAAACCGGGTGAGTCGCTGCAAAATTCTACTACGTAGTCAGATGTTATGGTGTTAGTGACGGTAAGCCCATACTCGCCCTTTACGAGCTGCTTGGCAGAGAGGCAGATGGTCTATTCTGCAAAGGAGCCTGCACCAACACAGGGAAAATTAAACTTGTTGGTGAATCTGAAGAAGAAGATCCTACTTAATTTTACAAAATCTTCTTCACAGAACAAGTTATGAAAAAGTAAGTAAGTACCCCCCGAAGATAAGCAGGGCATCATCCCATGCAATGAACAACACAATAACAAATAAGAGCTATAAAACAAGCTAGATGTTATACAAAATACATTTAAAAAAATACGACTTACCTAGTACAAATAATATAATGAATATCATTTTATTTTTTTGTTGGTAATTGCTTGGTTTTAATAAACTTTAAAAGGATGCACGAAAGGAAATAGAAACTGATTATAATTGTCAGTGTCTTAACCGTTTATGGGTTGAATATCTCTAAAGGTTACAAGCGCAGCGATTATTGATAGAGACCTATATTCAAATGTAAAGAGTAGTAAAGCAGAAACAATGACGATGATGGCGATAACAATAGCCAACATTTTGCTGTGCCAATAGGTCATAAAAAAAAATTGATGGAGTACCTACTTTCAACAATAATATATATAATAAAATGCCTTTAATCAAACATTTACAGATTTGGTTATAATAATAACGTAGCTGATGGATTTCTTGTGCACTCACTAAACTAATTTTCAGTATTCGCTTTCTTTTTTAGACGAAAGGAAAGAGACAAAACATTTTAGTGTTGTCAGATAATACTCAGAGCCCTTACCATGAGTTTGCGGCTTGTCGAGTTTACTATTATCGCTACCATCTCTGTAAATTATTTGTGTGAAAACTTTGAAAAGCTCCTCTATTGATAACTAAGAGAAACATACCCTTAGACCAAAAATGTCATAGATTTCAACACGAACCTTACCGAACGTAATTTACTAACTCATGGTAAGGGCCCTGGACACGACATTTCTACAGAGTCTTTACCATGAATTGGTTAGATTACGTTCGGTAATTGACGTTTTGAAATCAATAGCGCTTTTCTTCTACAAAATTGGTTACCAGTAGAAGCGCTGTTCAAAGTTAACATACAATTAGTTTACGGGGCCCTTATGAGTTTAAACTTAATGTAAACTTTTAATATATGTTATACTAAATGTAAACTTGACGGGCATTAAAGTTATGGAAAGGGCACAGACGTTTAATCTATCATTCGAAATGCGTTGATTAAAATCATCACAATTTGACATGTCTAAAATGTGGCATCTCTTTTGTTTTTGTTTCATTTGATAAAGAAAGCCGTCATCTAAAATTTAACAGACGTTTAATCAATCATTCGAAATGCGTTGATTAAAACCATCACAATTTGACATGTCCGGACTAATCTGACATGTCTAAAATGTGGCATCTCTTTTGTTTTTGTTTCATTTGATAAAGAAAGCAGTCATCTAAAATTTAACAGACGTTTAATCAATCATTCGAAATGCGTTGATTAAAACCATCACAATTTGACATGTCCGGACTAATCTGACATGTCTAAAATGTGGCATCTCTTTTGTTTTTGTTTCATTTGATAAAGAAAGCAGTCATCTAAAATACGTTTTATCGTTTCAGACGAAATGCTAGCGCAGGTTCCTAAAGATTCCCTCAATTTTAGCAGCAACTCGCATTCAATAAAAACTGAATCTTATAAAATTAGGCTCATCGCTTTGTAGCGAAAGTCATTCGCATTCGCACTCATTCACAATTACCGATCTCAGAGCTAGCACACTAGTTTCATTATCTTCCGCATCGACCTTCCGTCTGAGCAACTAGTCAAGTAGCAGCATCACGACAACAGCCACACACAACGACGGCTACAGCTTGAATAAAATTGCCGATACATCGATATAATGGTTGTCAATTTGGGTTCAACTTCGGGGTAATTTCATTTTTATTAGTGTGGATTGGATGAAAATAAACGATTTCATTTATGTCGAAAATACACGAACAATACACATAAGGCGATTAGCATGCCGACTAGCATGCTAATCGCATTCCGCAAATGGCAACTCTGAACGCATATACCGTCTGGGAAAATCGACTGTCGAGCATTTCTATACTGCGTTATGGCATTTCCTGTTGATAAAACAAAGCAGACAGCTTTCAGAGCCAGATAGATATCAAAGTCATTAACTATAACTGCCATTAATCGGTAAAACTAGCTGTTAAGTGACGATTGGATACTCACAAATTAACGTAGGGTTTAAAGATACATAATTTTCATTTCTACATAACACTGTTTACGTGATCGATAGGGACAGGAGTTGACATAGTTAAGGCGTCAGTGTAGGGTTAAGATTAATTAATTCTTAGTTTTGCGATATTTGGGCGGTACTTTGCATACGACTCAATCACGGAAAATCCACAGTAAAACCATTTACAACAGTCATAAGTTAAACGATAATTAACGATGGTGGGTTACACCAATGTTCCACATTTAACCGATGATTATGTAATACCACTTCCTTGACTATATCCTACTGCGGTTATTGAATCATACTGATATATATTTCGCCTTACCTTTTATAATCCGATTGCAAGTAAGAAGTGTTCTGTATAGGTGTGTGCATGCATGTAAGATTGATTAATTCCTCATAACCTTCTAGTTTCTTGAGTTCGGAGTCATTTTTACAAAACTTATATAGTAGGTATAATTTGGGTATAAAATAAAAAAAATCGTAATGAGTTTTCGGAAGAAACTTATGATTTTATTGAATTACTTTTTTTGAACAGTCGAGCTATTTGTATTTTTTATATCGCCTCTACTCGTATGTGTATTACGTAAAATAATGTCATAACAAAGATGGTTTTGTGCAACATATTTATTAAGTAGCAAACAACAATTTCGAGCATATTCAAACTCATTGATCTAAATACGTTTATGTTGATAATTCTTCTGTATGTATGTGTTTTTGGCACTTAATTTCTCCTGATCAGCAAACTTTGTATATTTTTCAATGGGGCATAGGAAGTGGCGATGCATTCGTAGGTATATCACAAATATAGACTGTACAAAGTTCGGCGGATCAGCTAGCACATATCAGCATGTGGCCGCGATTCCGATCCGGCGGTAGTTTAAAAAAATATCGCCGCGCACTAACTAGTATCACTTGTATGGTTCATGTGAAGATTTTTCTGATTCGGATTAATATTATAAAACTAGCTATACCCGAGACTTTTTTTTGAAATGGCTAACATGTTGCTAACCGCTAGGTTTTTACAAATTCACCTGACTATATCACCCGTGACTTTGGTCGGGCAATCTGCAGTAAAAGGTAGCTCGATTTAAATTGGTAAATCTACATAGCATTCATGATATTAGAGTTCGATTGAAATTAATAATTACAAAGTCCGAATACGAGATTAAGTTGACCTACATTCAGATGTTTTTCCGTAATCCGTATTTTAAGTTTAATTCGTATTAAAATCGGACCACGTGTTAATAAACCATAGTCCAATTTATTTTTCACTTTTGCCTATACCCCATGGGAGTCGGGAATCGGGAGTTAAAAAGTATCCTATAAGCTTCCTCGGAACATAACGTACCTACCAACGAAATTTAGTTGCGATCGGTTCGATAGATTCCAACATAAATTCTAGAAATGGTAAAAATATGCCCTGTTGCTCCTTTCTTCTGAAAATTGAAGATATTTTAAAAAAACAAGTACAGGTGACGCACCTATTTTTTAAAAAAATCTCAGTAAATATCAAAATGCAGAATTCACTCTTCTACAGATTTTAACCCCACACGGAAAAAGAGAGGAGAGAAGAGGGGATGTGTTATAATTTATAAATTTGACATGTCTGTGTGTGTGTCTAAATCGTGAAAGGATGGACCAATTTCGATGCGAATTATTTGTTTGAAAACTGTTGTAATCGAGATGGTTATCAGTAGTGATAGGAATAGGTTGTGTCTATTTGCCTAAACTTCTAAGAACAGAGATAAGAAACGGAGACTCCTTAGGACTACATTTTTTGGGACATCTGTTCCGGAATTAGAGACAACACTTAAACCCATTAAAGAAATATGTAATTTGGAATAAGTAAAACTAAAGTTAACTAAACTAAAGTTTGCAAGCAAGCAAGGAAGCATCTTCACGCCCATATCCCCGTAGAGGTAGGCAGAGGCACAACCAGGGCACCCACGACTAGCCGAAGATACTAACTCCTAAAGTTTGCGACTAGATATGTTTTATATTTCATAATTTATGTTATTAGTTACATTGCATCTAAGATTTTTTTTGAGGTAATTGATCATTTTTAATTTTAGCGTTTTATTATAAGTGAGTATAGACAACAAAAAAAGGAATCAACATAAAGCGCTCTTTGCAACCACAGAATACGAACTTGGTAAAGCTACTGTTCTTTCCTTCTTTAGGTATTGGCCTTCACGTTAGTATTTTGCCATTAGTCAAGTAGAAATTTGCATCAAATTTTAAATCAATTTTAATAAATTATAATTAGTCATCAGTCATAAGTCGTCAGTAAGTCATGTCTGGGTCTTGAGTAAAACGGTGGCTTTATTACTTAAGCTCGTCTATTGAGATTTGGCGGCAGCGAGGAAATAGACGATACACTAATTTCTTCATGATTACTTGATTTGTGCACTTTCACTAAACAAAATTAATCTAATTCCCACCTAAATTAACCAATTTCATTCAATATAAACACGAAATTCAATAACTATGAAAAAATTACGACCATCTTCATTCACGATGGCGCCAAAACTCTATCAAAGCTACTGTTACACATCTAAATTTACAAGTCATAGTTACATTTATATAATCAGAAGAGAAACAATTTTAAGCAAGTCATTGCAAGTTGCCTATGACCTAATTTGCTTTCGATAGTCTTTTCATTTGTATTTTGATATAGATTTTACAAGAATAATTCTTCATACATTAAAATAATTGTCACAAGAATAAATAGCTTGCAGACTTGCCTGGCTTCCTTCCATTCCTTACACCATATATTACTAGACATGCATGTGAATTACACAATTGTTTTATTTTTTAATATATCAGTTCTGACGGTTTTTTTGACATCAAGGTTTGGAGCGTGGACTCGGACATTTAAATAATTAAACGCCGGATACAGAACGAGACAACGATATCCTATAAAAACATTTTACATGAAGGTGATTTTGTTGGGATTTTATTTCTTTTTTATGTTGTTTACTACAATACTACTACTAAATAAGTTGCTTAGTTAATAAGTAACGAAGCAAGTGATAGAAAGATGTGTAGAAACTCACCCGGAATCGCTCAAGCGCTTTACATATTCCTGCGGCCATAGCATCAATGGTCGCCAAGCGTACTTTGGTTAGATCAAAGACAAAAAGGGTAACCTGTTATCACGCATTAGCAGATAGCGACGCGTCAGTATTTTCTAGAATCTAGAGTATTTATATTATATTGATAAAAACTACCTAGTTTATGGCAGCGCGTGGTGGGAGTTCCAAGTTTTGGACCTTTTTTTGTTGTTTTTGCACATGTATTTTAGGTTAATTAAAAAACTTCAGCTTTATAGGACGTCCCCATTTTTTAGAACTTGGATGATTTTCAGGAAATAGGTCAGTAACGGATTATAGAGTACGATTTTTTTATGTGTAATGAGTACACTACAGATACCATAGTCTAAAAATTTTGTTTATATTTTTGTCTATCCAAATTCAAAGGGTTAAAAAAACGACGAAATGCTTCGAAAAAAGGTAGTGCCTTCGCGCTATGCTTTGTTCGTCTTGGCAGAGGCACAACTGTGCCCTCAAATAGAGAACAATTCAACAGGTTCCTTGAACTTTGTTGGTGCGTCTGTAATGAGACAGTTGGTTGGTTGGTTTTTGGATATTTTTTTTTTCGAAAAAACTACTGTTGTGTACGTCTAACGACTTTTACAAAGTCACCGGGCTAGTGGACGAGCATAGTGCTCAGCCAGAGATTGAATTTTGGGTGGGGCCTGTGAGACCGTACCTCGGCTTAGGGTGGGATCTTGGTTTGTGTCGGAAGAGGACATCGTGGCTGTGTTCGCCGTCCCCGGCGAGTTTGTATCTGTGTGTGTAGTGTTATATGAGGCGTATACCTCGGTAATTGGGTCGTCTGGGTCTAAGATCAAGTGACAGGGCTTCCAGCGAAGCGGAGGTGGGTCCGTCTCGGGAACGTAATTATTGGCTGCTGCCATCAGAGGTTTCGGGTGGTTTTCAAACTTGGAAAAGTGCGAACTAGAAAGTTCTTGGAAGTGCTTCGCTAGGCTAGTCAATTCCAAGTCTCTGTGTAGATCTACGTTGCGCATGTACCACGGTGCGCCGGTGGCTAGTCGTAAGAATTTATTCTGAACAACTTGTAGTGGGTCAAGGGTTCTCCTAGGTAGGTGGGTGAATGCTACGCTTGCATATGACAGAATGGGTTGTATGAAGTTTTTGGTCTGTCTATAATGTATATCAAAAACCACGTCTGTGTATTGAAAGACTTTTTTATGTCAGAGGTCAGCGAATGAGCACATAGCTCTCCTGATGGTAAGAAACAGCAGTGACCCGTAGACACCATAGATGTCACAGGAGCGTCCTGAGGCCGGAATGGAAGGCCTAATGTGCTAGTATACCGGCTACCCAACCCTTGAAATCGGAACATGACAGAGTCATTTTGACAGCAGGAATAGGTAAGGCGGTGATCCCTACCAGGGCAACTTGCCGCTATACTTTACACCAGTGAACCTGAGCTCACCAGTTGCGAGCTGCCTGGCAGAAATACAGATGGTCTATTCTACACAGCGGACCCGGAGTTGGTCCAGGACCAACACGGGTAAAAGATCTTTGGTACATATGCTTTAAATAATGGACAGATAAATTTAATTAAACCAATTAAAACTAAATAATCTGTCAACTTTTCAGTGCTCGTGAAATCAAAGTAAGTAAAATTATTTTACACTTTTTTAGCACCGATGTTGACACAATCTGTGTGCGTGTGAGTGTGTCTTAACATTGGCAAAACAAAGTGTATGCATATATACATTCACCATATAATAAAAAAACAAAAAGTTTGTTGCCTCCAGTTAAAATAATAGGACATAATTATTCAAGTCTTCATAACAACAAAAATAATTGTATATGTAAAACATTGGAAGTAGTAGCCAATTTTAAATATTTAGAATTACAGATTGAAAACAATATAAATTGGAAAACACACATAAATAAAGTTTGTAACAGATTAAGATCAATTTTAGGCATTTTTTTTACCTACATAAAATTATTAATAAACGCACGTTGTAGGTACATTGTTTATTATACTCTTGCTGACTCCTTACTAAGTTATGGCTTGAAATGGTATGGCCTTACCTTTAAGACATACTTATATCAAATAAAGCAGCTACAAATATATACCTCACCATTGTCGTGATCCGTGCTGGACGGTAATATGGTCGGCACTTGCCAATGTGGCCTAAGATCAAGAAAATTTCGATGCATCACTTTCTAACTTTTAAATTAATTCCACGGTATCTAAAGGCTTGCCTCTTACCTAAGGACAATCCATCTTGTCCTCTATCTTATAACATATAATTTCAAGAACCCATAGCAATAAAAACAATCGTGAAAGTTTCTTAATTAAATAACAATAATTAATCAAAGAAGAACTAGGATAATTAAGCATCTAGTAGATAGTAAAAACCAAAGAAAAATGTAAACATGATTAAGACAGATTATTCTCAATTTGTAAAATTCTTCCTATTCACTGTAAAGTTGAATATTTAAACATAATATAAAACTATTACAACTAAGACCACAAGATACAAAAAAACATATAACTATAATACTAGAATCTCTAAAAACAAAAGAACACACTGCCAAAAATTATTATGGACAAAGAACAATCGAGTATATAACTCCCAAATTATACATCCCTTTCTTCTCGAGGAAAATAAATTAAGAATAGGCTACTTAAAAGTAAAAATGAAAAACATATTCCTAAAAAATTAAAAAATTATGTAAGCTGCACAATATAATATAACATATAAACAAGTAAATTTAAAACAGAGACTGCAATTATTATAACTTGTAATTGTAAGTAACGCACTATATAAGCAAATGTAATAATAATAATAGTATGTATCTGAGCGCATTGTGTAATTTAGATGCAAGTTTTTTTTCAAAAGAAGATAAATTAATTAAAAAATTAACTAATTTCGATTTAGATGCGGATTTCATTGTATGGAAATCTGACAAAATCGAGATGATTTTCAGCAACGTCACATGAAAGTTTAGTTGTAACGTTCAATAGCCCCATTGAACATTTTTAATTTTAGGGTTATTTCTTGTGTACTGTGTACTGTATAAGTATCTAGGTTATACCTAATTTGGTCATCTGTAAAAATCAATAACCCAATAGCAATTGCACAAAAAATTGCAAAGCGTTCCGTAGTAGGAGATTACGCGCGGGGATGGTACGTTCCCTTCAAGTTGATTTATCGCAAGGTATTTTAGCTTCACAATAATTTCTAAGGTATTTAATGAACTGAAATGTTCTTGCCTTGAAGTGGTTTTTGAGACAAACAGACACGGCTGGGGAATACTCATAGAAATAGGTAAGATTCAGTCAGTACTAAGTGTGAGATTTTACATCTTTTTTGTTAGTTGTTGACATAGTAACAACACGTTAAAAACGAACCTATACAACATATTAACATGTATAAAGATTTAAGGCCGCACTCAAAGATATCAATAAACAATTAAACTTTCATTAAGTCATAATTTTCTATAGGAAATGGCGATTTAGTGACTGATTAAAAGATTCTTTTAGAGCTGACTTTAAACCCTACTTTCGTACCGGGTTAATAAGCTGCTAACTTTGCAATGGTTCATTGAATTTCCTTTACCAAGCTGTACTTATAATTATTTGTTAATTATGGAATTTTTTCAAGTTTCTTATTCAAAGGTTGATTTGAGATGGTTAAGTAGGTAGAACTTTAATTTTGTATATAAGTTGAGGTCATTGTTGATAACTGAGCGTTTTATTAAAAAAACTGTATCACATTGAGTTATTTTTAAATAATATTACTCATGAACATTATCTGCCTTTAATTTAAAATACGGTTTTCAGAAGAAGAAACGAAATCTATTTTTTAACCGACTCCAAAAATGGATGTCATTTCGACTGTAGGCTATCTATTTTTAATATCTTTTTTGTATGTTTGTCACATGTTTACTCGGACTACCGCGCATCAGTTTTGTTTTTATTGTTAAGCCTTTTACTTGATTATTTGGTTTTAATTGCGTGAGTGCGTGCGTGTGAGTATATGTGTATTTTCTGATGACAAGGGCTGAATGACAAAGACCTAATGAAAGAACTGGGAGGTGGCTGATGGATAATAGTTCAAAAGTTACGGTAATATGTTTCGCATTCTTTGCAGTTTAAAAGAGGTGTTCTAAGTTGGATGTGTGTGAACGTGTGTGTCTGTCTCAAAATTTGTGATGCCACCATCACAAATTTTGACTTGAAAAAAAAATGAAGACGTAAAAAGCCAATAACAAAATAAATTTGTTTTGTTTTATAACATAGCGAAAATTATACTATGATTGACTATAATTATTTCATTTAAATTTTGGTTCTGATTTAAAAAAAAAACTCTTTTTGTAACCTGAATAAATTTAGATCAAATATTTTAAATACTTATACGTCCCGAATGTATTCCACTATTTTATTTCATATATTAATTTTAAAGTTGGCAAGCCTACCTGTTACTTACGTTTGGTTTCAAATTATGTAATTTATTTTGTGTACTTAGGGGCTTAGGTTATATATTTGTATAGAGATAGTTATTCAAAGTTTTGGCATATTGCACTCTCGACCTACCTATGTACCTACCAAAATAGGACAGTAAGTAATTGCTATTAATTGCTACATTATCTAATAGTAAATCTTCAGATACTTCATCAGATGGCCCACATAGGATTTGATAACAGTATTATGCGATAATGCAGTACGAGAGCGGGGATTGTCTTTAAATAAAAAGTAAAACTTCGCCCGCCAACTAGTGAGAGTGACAGCAACGTTGCATCTGCGCACGCGTAAAACTGCGCGCGTGAAAGTTCGAAATACGAATTTGGCGCCAAAATTTATGTTCATCAAGTAACACATTTTAAATAAACATTTAAAAATTCGTGTTTTTTATTGTGTTGTGTAGTGCAGTTTCCTTGTTTTGTGACTTTTGCTGACGTGCAGGATGATTGTCACTCGTAATATCAAGGTATGTAGAAGAAAATTACAAGTTTAGATTATGAAAGTGTATTCCATTAAAAATACGGTAATTATACGCATACATTTTAAGATGTTGGGATAGACATAGGGCAATAAAATATACATATATATCTTCACACCAAGTCCCTTACGGGGTAGGCAGAGAGTATCGAGTGAGACCTTACGATCCTGACAAATACCTGTCTGGCTTACATGAAATATATCGAAACTATTGGTATCTAACTTATCACCAAGCACATAGTGAAGTCTGTGAAATTGAAAATTATGAAAGCTTCAATACTTGGCCTTTAATAGCCATAGTCTGTCTTTGTGAATAATATGTGCCTATGTGCATATATGTTTTTTTTTTATTTTTTTTATGATTTTGGAAGGCAAACAAGTAAAGTAAAAAATTCACGCCGCCTAGAGACACCAAAGGTGGTAATGGTGCGTTGCCAATCTGGGGTCAAGATGTTAGACTAACTGAAAAAGTAAGTTTACCGGCCACCTTACCCTCCGGGCCGGAACACGTCAACAGCAAGCACTGACATTATGGCGGCAGGAATAGGCAAGGCGTTGCTACCAACCCGGGCGAGTTGCTGCGAAACTCTACCACCTAGTCAGATGTCACGTTGTTAGTGACGGTAAGCCTATGTTCGCCTTTTACGAGCTACCTGGCAGGAAGGCAGATGGTCTATTCTGCAAAGGAGTCCGGACCGAGACGGGGATAAATTTAACCAATAACTTTTAACATTACAATTAAATTTACATTTACTTTAATTGGGATATTTTTCAAGTATGGATCAAGCTAACTTATTTTATAAAATCGTAAATTATTTTAATCGTAATAAAATTTTCACTTTAAAAATAAGTACTTAACATCAAATTTTTACAATTACAAACATCACACTATAATTAGACAACTTTCTATGATTACGTTATGATTTTATATTAACAAATTAAAGATGTTTTATACTGGTTAACAAAATCACTATTTAAAAATATCATCGCTATATTTTACATTTGACTAGACGGCACGTGTTTGAACTAATCACAAATGGAAAGAAGGAGAATGAAATAAAAAAAATAATTTACTAGCGGCTCGCCCGGTCTTTGTACGGGTATAAAATATACATATAAACCTTCCTCTTTAATGACTTTTGTTTCATTAAAAAAAATATCAGGTAATAAGTTTGGTTGTGCGCAACAGAATCACTACCACCGTTGTACTAGAGATTGGAAAATAACCGGGACGACAAATTTTCGTTACGATAATTTTATTTTAAAACACAGATCGACGCATGGCTTTTTTTACTACCTGCAAGAAAATTTAAATGCATCATTACCTATCAATACTTATTTAAAAAACTTAAGATTCCTGAACCTAAAACGTAGCTAATTAATTGTTTTAATTTAAAACTTAAATCAATCAAATTATAACTGAACGCTATGGAATTACGTATTTTTCATTAAAGATGTATCTACGACTTTTTCTACAGTTTACATGAAAGTTACATTATCTTCTTATATATATACTTAATAAAATCGCTATTGCCCTTGGTCTTATGGATGGGCCATTTTTACTAAAAAATTTTTTGTTATGTTAATTATTGTCACGATAAAGTTCATAAAAAAAATCAATATTCATAATGACTAGTTAACATTTAAAAAAAAAGGGCTAACGTTGGTTACCTTGGCGTGAAGATCAAATCAAAAGATAAAAATTACAAATATGTAAATATAACAATAATCTCTTTTTTTAATATTTATAACTTTTGTTTCATAATATTGGAAGGCAAACAAGCACACGGATTTCCTGATGGTAAGATATTCACGCTGCCTAGGAACACCAAAGGTGGTAGTGGTGCGTTGCCAACCTGAGGCCTAGGTGTTTATAATATGCAGACATATACGTACAGATACAATTTTGCCATAATTATTCAAGAATCAAAACATTAATAATCCAAGACAATGAACCAAAGATGAGATCTTTAATAGAAAACGAGAGCTTTACGTATAAAAGTGATCTTTCGATTGTGGAGACATGTCATTAACAATAAGAAATAGTTAAATTATAGGCATTACACATTTCACTTGCGGCGCAAACAACAATGGGTGAAATAAACCTTATGTGACGCCATTGTTTTGCCGTAATGACGATGGTTCTGAACCGCTCATGTGAATCTATTAAACTGCTTGCAATTGACAACTTGGGCGTTGGTAGATCGTTAGATAAAATCTTGTTAGTGTTTTTTGCAATGACATCTATTATTATAAAACTATAAAAGAGCTGTGTCTGAATATTCAAGACTAATCCCACCCTGGGCTCCAACCGTATTCGTATTGTATCACAAGATCGTAGCGTAACGTCATATCGTTGAGCAATTTACACAAATTAAATGTAGCAAATTTAAAGTTTGTGTTAATAATACTGATTTATAAAAATACTTAAATATATTATGTATACCGACGTAAATTTGAATGTACACCCAGCCGAAAAATATACACATCTAAATGTTTATCACACAAATATCAACCTTCGTCAGGAATGCAATCTGAGCTTCGCAAATGGGCGTTGGAGTTAGGCATGTACGCTAACCTTTTGTCCAACGAGACGATGAGTATTGCACTATCCAATACAAAAACTAATTTTCAATTAAAGCCAGAGCTCGAGCTGTAAGAAATACTTCAAATAATATGTTAGTAAACATATTGTAAATAAGATATTTAGGATTGGTTATTGAAGTGTTTTTAAGTTTAAAACATTTTTGTGTTTTGTTTCTTACCACTTGTAAAGAAACTGTTTAGTTAGGAATGCACTAAATTAAGGAGTAATATTTGAAACCTAAGCTACGTTTTATTAAAAAATAGTTGGAAGTCAAACTTCAACAACATGTTGCTTGGCACGCGAAGTCGGAAAGTAGACTAGTGTTTGTGTAAGGACCAAAAATAAGTTGGTGTCATCTAGTTATAAAGGGAACGAATGCACATGCACAGAAAATTATTACAATATCCACTGACTACACGACACTAGTTTACAATTGGAAAATTTATTTAAACTAGTGGTTGCCCATTGGTCGAAATTCGACCATAATACATTTTAATATCTTGTTGATAAGAACGCTATCTTCATTTCTCAAGACCAACTACTTTGTTTCAAAACTTTTTGTGCGCCATCTGTGATCTTTTATCGTTTTCATCAATATATTTGTTTGTGTGTGTCAAATGCGGGGTGGTGTGGGTAATGTTTTATTTATTGATTTAATGTACTTTATAAGCATTACTTTTGAAAAATATTAGCGGTCTGCACTTTTTCTACACATTAACTATAAATGTGTCAAATGTTATGCTCCTGCGTTCGCGCAATTTTCATAAAAAGGGGTCCAAAGTTTTGGCATCACGTATTAGGTAATATATAGATTAAAGAAATATTAACACTGTAATGCTTTTTGTGTCATTACAACATAGAATAGAGAATGTAAGTGATGATTGAAGATTAGATTTTACATTAGCATGCATTCTCCAATTGAATTAAGTAACACTCAAACTGACTTTTTTGTTTGTTTTGCTGTGGTCAATATCGGTCAAATGTGAGAGGCGCTTCATATGTTATTAGCTACATTTTTATCAATGTTACATAAGCTATGAGTGTTATGTTTCTTAAAACTATGTATTGCTAAAGAATATACATGAATAAGAATTATGTTGCTTAAGACGGGCGGATGCACTACTTTTTTCTGGCACAAGCAGGAAAATAATGTAAAGAGCTATCTATAAAGGTGTGTGGTACGAGTACTTCATAGCAGCGTTTTATAATTTATTGTAACTGCTAGTAAGATGGTAAGGAAAGTAAAAATGTAAACAGATTTTCCTATTTTAGAAAATACACCGTTTATGATATACATCGCCTCAGTGGTCTAACGGTTCAGTTGTTGGACTTGACTGCATGAGGTCCCGTGTTCAAATCCCGGGTCGAGCAAGAAAAATAAAATTGGGTTCTTCAAACTTTCTAAAAAAAAATGTTGCTCAAGATTGGATATGTGCCCGGTTGGCGATAGGCTTGCCATCTATCATATTGTGGGACTTAGTGTCTTCGGCTAGTCGTTGGTGCCCTGGTTGTGCATCTCCCTACCCCTTCGGGGATATGGGCGTGAAGACGCTTTTTTTAAGATATACATGGGTAACTCATTCAAAACGCGTGAATTGCAAATAAGCTCATGAGTAAGGAAATTGACCTTAACTACCAGCTGGCTCACAGTTTAGCTCAACTCATCTAACGGCCAATATTAATAATAAATCCTAATCCAAAACTCGCTATCCAAGATTGATATTTTGATCCATTTTTATATTATCGCTTGCCAATAATATATCTGTGCTCAGGATAAATATGGGACTGAGGTATAGGATAGGCCGGCGGATACGCAGCTATCTAGATTGCTTGAAATCCATTAGATTGAGATACATTATTAACATTGGCCGTAAGTAAATTATGTTCGTGAACTAATTAACAAATCACAAATCGTACAACAAATCAATGACAATTGAACAAAACAAAGCAGTTACAGAGAGTGACGTTACACGAGTAGATAAGGTAGAGAACCAATCTTGGCGTGTAGTCGCATAAACTCTACCTATTGATTAGAAGTCAAGGACCTTTGCATTTAGTCTTAATGGAAAGTTCTAGCAATGCGGCAAATTTTAACACCAATAAGTGCATTTTATTGTGTACAAATGACATTAGACACTTCTTCATTTAACATATTTTATAATCATTAAATATTTTTTTAATAATCCCCAACACACCCTTTATGTAATGTAGCTAAGAATCATCACGGTTACGCCAGCCTTCAATCAAAAATCCGAATCGAAATTGGTTCAGCCGTTTAACAGATACGACGCTACAGACACATAGACACACAGAAGCGTTAAACTTATGACATCCCACTTTTTCCATCAGGAGATAAAAGCTTAACGTTCGCAGAGGCAGTCACATTGCTAGACACAATACCTCTAGTGTTTATTAACATATATAATATTTTTTTACATAGGTATATGGTTTTTGTAGAAAAATCTCATGGACATTACCGCCGTATCATCTCTAATATAAACATACTCGTCTATGCAATTTAAGAATACAATATACATAAAACAATATACACAAATAATTCAAAATACTTATTAACTAGCTCAATCATTCTTATTTCAAAGTCATAAATATACTTGTAAATAAAATGAACTAAAAATGTTATCAAAATACGCAATTAAAAAAGCCTCTATATGATTAATTGTACTTATATCAAATAGTTCCTTAAATATCATATTTTGGATAAAATTTTCTTTGTGTAATCTGGGGATATTTATTATTAATAATTTCATTCCCTTACTACTAATGATGATAAAGCTTAGTATGCAAAATAAACTATAATCGCATCCTCTTTTACAAGATTTTATCGTTAAGATGTCTGGATCTTCAGATATGGATTAATTAAATGTTGTATAATGATTACCAATCAGCCTGAAAGTCAGCCTAAACCAGATGCCCAAGCAACAGAATTTAGCATGCAAGTGACAATTATAAAATCTGTCGCCATAGTTCGCCATTATAAAATATCTTCCCCGACATCCCCGACAAAGTAGGCAAAAGCACAACCAAGGCACCCACGACTAGCTAAACTAAGTCCTACAATGTTATAGGTGGCAAGGCTATCGCTAACCAGGCACACATTTGATCCTGGGCAATGTTAATTGTATTAAAAAAATGAAAATGGGTACACATTTTCTTTTTTTATTCCGACCCGGGGTTAGCGTAAGACTTGACCTCAAGAAGTCAAGTCTAATACTAAACCGCTAGACCAAAAAGGCCATTATAATAAAGTCTAAAGCACCTATACACTATTTCCTACTCTTACCTTGTTTTATATAGCTATAACTTTATTTCAATGAGCGGACGAATTCGCGGGCACCAGCAGGTCCAGTCAATTCAAACTAATCGTTTAGCTCCACAGGGTTTATATAGAAAGCTGTTCAGTGCACATACATTTCCTTAACAGTCATCGTATCAACATTGACTACTAATCTGCATATTTAAGGTGCTTTATTATTATAGCCACGATACTCTTTATTGTATTTGTGTACTAGCTGCTACCTGCGGCTTCGCCCGCGTTTTCACAGAAACCCGGTGTGCGATCGGGATTTAAAATAGCCTATATGTTAATCCAGGTCACAATCTATTTGTCTTCCAAATTTCAGACAAATCCGTTCAGCCATTCGAGCGTGAAAGAGTAACAAACATCTATATATCCATACTTACAAACTTTCGCATTTATAATATTAATAGGATAATATTACGATCCTCTATTACGATACGACTTGCACAATAGGCCTTCCATTCCGGCCTCAGGACAGTAACATCTGTAACACCTATGGTGTACATCAGCCTTTCCCAAAGTGGGCGATAACGCCCCCTTGTGGGCGCTGGAAGCCTAGAGGGGGGCGGTATAAATCTTGAAAAAAATGTTTTTTTTTAAACTAGGCACAAAAAATATGTTATTGAGGTTACTGACAAGAAAAAAACGAGGTGGGGGCGCTACAAAATAACTGATTTTCAAAGTGGGCGTTATATGAAATAAGTTTGAGAACCTCTGGTGTACATAGTCCACAGTTATCTCTTACAATCAGGAGACCCGTGTGCTTGTGTGCTGACTTTTAAGGTTAATAACGAATTAACATAAAATATATTGCAACATGATTTGCAATGTATGTATTTTATGATAATTGATTTTCCCCTGTGTAAAATAAACCATTTTTCTCTCTTAGCAGCTCGTAAAAGACGAGCAAAGATAATCAACAAATACGACCACGGGAAGTATAACAGTGCTGTGTAGTAATATACGCGTGTAGAGATACATCGCTTTAGCTATTTCATCCGCTATTATGATAATATCATGTTTTGGTTCAGAGGGTAAGGTTACTGGTAGATACAAGCCTAAGATCCCGACCACATGACAGCGACGCACCTATACCGATGTGTCGATAGGCCACGGTTATTGGCCATCAGAGGGGCTGTGTGGTTGTTCGTTGTTTCATACAATAAAGCAATCAGTAATTCAACAACAAATAAACTTTAAACATTTTAGTCCTATATTAACAAACGAAATAATAAAAGTAATTTAAATTGCTTTTTTTATCTTACCATACTAATATCTACGTAAGCATTTGTCTGTCTGTTAAACTGTCTGTATTTGGCATTATTGGTTGTCAAATTTAAGCCATATTTAGTAATGTCAAAGTTAATTAATATCGCTAAATATTGATTAAATTAAATTTGAGGTATATTTAGTATTGTTAAATTTAAGCTATATTTAGCCGTGTTGAATTTAAGCTATATATAGAATTGTTGAGTTTAAGCTATATGTAACATTGTTGAAATAAAGCTATCTTTATCATTGTTAAACTTGAAATAATATCTAAATGTAAGTTAACGATTTAAAGCCAAATTAATATACCTATTGACTTTCATACACATGTCAATAAGTTACACACGTATAAAAATGGAATAAATGAAGGAAAACACGATTTCCGTAAAATATGCGAATCCAAAATAAACGTAACATGTTACATTCTTGAAGCCATACTGGTTTCAAATAGGACAACAGTAAGCGCTTGAATGACCACCTCGTCGTGGGGTTACTGCGGGCGTTGGCCAC
>NJDC01004213.1:53505-63597 GCA_002245475.1 Calephelis virginiensis
TATGTATAATTTAATATAGTCCAATCTATAGTATGGAAATTATTATATTAAATTCGGATCTTCACAACCAACCTTTAAAAGAAACTGTCAAATCTATTCATTATTGGGCGAGGAACCGCGTAATAAACATACAAAAAAAACTCGCTCGCTAGTTAGTGTGAACTTAAGGCGCAATTTTTCCAGCTACTAAATTTAGTTTAAATGTCAAAACTTATAATGTAGCAGTTTGTATAGAAGACATTGAATTGTTGTCTTTCTCCATCTTGTTCTAAGCCAAAGACTAGATTAAACTCGTGATTAAAACCGTGTGCAAAGTTATTTTTTTTTATAAATTGTGTTATGCTTTATTGACTACGTGTGATTCTGATATGTAAACTAGGTATATTCCGGTAAAGTTTCATCTCAATCCGTTCTGTAGTTTAAAGAGTAACAAACTATAACATACTAACATACTTTCTCATCTAAAATGTTAGCAAGATTAATAAATAATAAATATCTCTGCACAAATTTTTTAAATGGTAATAAATATATTTCATGAAACTTTTGCTTCTGTTGGATAACAGCAGGTAACTCTTTTGTTTTAATTGTTTAATTTTAATGCTTTGGATTTATTATAAAGTCCAAAAGCTAGTTTATGGTGAGCTAGGCAGGTTTATAGTAATCGTGACACGTGGCATTCGATACTCTGTAGATTCGGCGTGAATCGTGGTCTGGATTCAAACACAGATTAAGCCTAAAAACTCACAGAGAGGTTTTTCACCCGCGCCCGCGGCGGTCGCGCACCCGCAAGTTCTGTAGAATGTAGATTATATTATGCATAAGAAAATAAGAGCACATTTCACGACACATTTTACACCAAAAGTGCCCGTGGTTGTTTGCGGTAGCCGCTGAAGCGTTCGCCTCAGAATCAATCGTACATGCTATGATTTCAACCGGGACGGCTGTATGATGATAAATAAAACCGCAGTTCGGCGACCGCCGCGGACACGGGTAAAAACCGCACCGTGAGTTCTTAGGCTAACAGTCTAAATATGTATTCTGCGGGTCATTTTTATTTATCTACACCTATTATTATTAAAAACCTTCAATTTACAGAATTTACTCTTCTACTACGGTTTTAAGTATAGGTAGAATTTTGAAAACATACTTTAAAATCGCATTATTAAACTGACTTAATACTATAAAAAAGGCAGAATTTGTTTTCTCTCGAATAAATGTTTAAATTATAAAAATGTTGAACACCATCTCCATCCGATTCGTGCTTGTTATATAACTGACAATTCAGCTTCTGTTGGATTTTGAGAAACTATAGTATTTGCAAATGGTAAACTTAGTACCACTTAGACTTAAGAGGTACGTTTAGAAATGTCGAGCTTTATGTAAGCGGCTAAGTAAAACCCAAATTTGCAAAATAAATGTTTCTGGTCATTTTATCCGGGTCGACATCATTACAAACAAAAATTTGAGGTCCCAGAAATTTAATTAATATTATTACTTTGACTATGAGTACCTACTATTATTTCTATGATTTTTAAAGAAAGAAAAAATTTCGCCCCAGTTTTAAAATTCATAGAAATTTGTCCCAAGCACAGGGCAAGTGCTAAAAATTAAAAAAAAATAAAAATAATAGTATTATTATTTATCTGATTAGCAGCATCCAATTCTTAAAAATGTCTTTATTATACTGAAATTTCTTGTGCGGTAAGTGATTAAAAGAAGCCGTCTTCAAGTCGTAGCGCACTCGTGCACCAAATATTGTCGAAATCTACAAATACCTGTTATTAATACGTATCTTACCAAACCGTACATCAATTTATTCAATGAACTGTATTTTATAATGCATATTATTTTCTTGATAATCTAGTTAATAAATTGATGTGGGTTTTGAAGTTAAATTATATTTCATGCGATCGCCTTCAATTTTACCCTTTCAACTTCTTGCCTACGATCACAGGGAATAAATTTTAACCTAATAATTAAGATACCCTTTCAAATGCTGTATGAGGCGGAATTATTTTCTTTTTGAAGATCTTTTGCAAATTAGTAAAACAGTAGCAAGTATGTCAACAAGTTGTCAAAACACGAGTTTTGTATGCGAATCACTTATTACATCACTTGTATTTTGGGTTACGAATATAAGGGAAAGTATTTGACATTTGCGCTCCACAAACGTATGCTGTAACGTTTTTAACGGAAGCGTTTGGAAGTAACTTACTTTATATGGTAGGTAGGTATAGCTTTGTGGTCTTTTCCCACCAGCGATAATGCACGCGCGTTTATTTATGTTTTCAGCGTAGATATCGGTTTAGTAGAATATATGCCGACTACTTTTATATCAATGAAGTACCAACTCGTGAGAGGCAAGTATAATTTCATTTGTCATCAACAAGCTGATTGTGACCACGTAATAGTTTTAAACTCGTTTGGATACCACTACCACGATATTTATTCCATCCGCCACGACATCAATGTTCGCCTTAATCGGGTTCCGGTCTGAATAGTAGAGTAGCCAGTAAACTAACTCAAGCAGGAGGCATAACATTCCAGTCAGAACAATATTTGGTGTCTACAAGTAATGTGTATGTCTTACACATTGGAAATATGTCAACTTGACAAAAAGATCAAGGTCCAAAGTCAAAATCTAAAACTGCACCTAAATAAAAAGGGAAATTAATGTTAATGTTATAGTTAATGTTTGCTGTCGTATAACTTTTTATATCGTTATTATACTAAAATTTGAATTGCCAAGCTCAGTTTTATCTTTCAATTCTTTATTGATTGAAAATGTTCAAGTTCCCGTAATCTTATCTAATATATATAAATCTCGTGTCACAATGTTTGTCCTCAATGGACTCCTAAACCACTTAACCGATTATAATAAAATTCGCACACCATGTGCAGTTCGATCCAACTTGAGAGATAGGATGGCTTACATCTCAATTTATCGCGGGTGAAGCCGCGGGTAACAGCTAGTCATATATAAAAATCAATTGCTGTTCGTTAATCTAGCTAAAACTCAAGAACGGCTGAACCGATTTGGCAAATTTTGGTTTTGAATTCTTTGTTCAAGTCCGAGGAAGGTTCAAGAGATAAGAAAAAGGAAGTTTCCCATATACAAACAGACCGGGTGGAACAAAGTTCGCCGGCACAGCTAGTTTAATAATAAACATAACCATTTTGTAAATGTAATTAACGAAGCACAAACTACTTAGTAGTAGTAGCAGGTACTTTAAGGTTCATGTAGAACCGATAATCGGTAGGTCGGTAGTAGATAATCAGATGTAGCATGCGTGGAATCAATATGTTCTGTCAGTCTGCTCCAAAAAATCGATAATCGGCTGTGAGCGAGATCCCTTAATTTAGTGACGCCGGTGCCCCCTTTACGAGTTATTACGGTTTTACTTTATCCCACATCAATTGACATCAATACATTATTTTCTAAAAACGTTCTAGATCTTTAAAAAAAAGTATCTTCACGCCCATATCCCCGAAGAAGTAGGCAGAGGTACAACCAAGGCACCCATGACTAGCCGAACATACTAAGTCCCACAATGTGATAGGTGGCAAGCCAATCGCCAACCGGGCACAATTCCAATCCTGACCAACATTTTTTTTATTAGAAAATTGGACAAATGGATTGGAAATGGATCTAGATCTTTAAGTTTGAATTAACTCTAACACGTCATTATTACTATTGTAATTAATAAGAAAAAAATCATTATGAGCATTTAATAACATTATCGCCTCTGTGGTCTGGCAGTCCGGAGATAAACTGAGAAATCTCCCGACAATTCCAACCAGACAAAGTCCTCAAAATTGTTGCCTTTGGAATACGTCCCTCTATCCAGGAATGCAGCGTGAGTGTCTTAAGGTGTTGGTGGAAATGTTTCGTTATAAGATTTTTTACTAAAACGACTATTTTTTACTAAACGACAGGACAACTGTTGTTGACTCAACATCACATATGTCGATTACCTCGTGAACCCTCTTTTTTTAATAATAATGGAAGGCAAACAAGCAGACGGATTTCCTGATGGTAAGAAATTCACGCCTCCTAAAGACACCACAGGTGGTAATGCTGCGTTGCCAATCTGAGGCCGGGATGTTAGGCCTCGAGCAAAAGTATTTTACCGGCTACCTTGCCCTCCGAACCGGAGCACGTAGTCTGTGTATTTCGTAAATTATTAGCTATTACAAAGATAATCGTAATCCAAAATATATATTAGAAGCATCATATCCTATCCGGAGTTACTCTTGTGACTATATGGTTAAGTATTATAACCAAAAGAATGAGCTAGTGAGTATAAACCACAGAAGCATGTCACCCGGTAATGATTAACTCGTTATGTAAGAACGCGCTAATGTTTTTTGCTACCAAAAACGGCTCGAACGGAAATAACGAGTCTTTGCAATTTACTTCAGGATATTTTCTCCGGAAAACCATAGTACTCGTATTTTTTAATGGCTATGCTTTTATTGAATACTTTCATACCTGTTACATAAAGTAACTATAAGCATACAGATGCAAATTAACATACGATCCCGTACGTTTATTTGTCTTACCTTTCGTATCCAAATCCGACTTTAGATCCGATTGGCAACACAAATTTATAATTAAATACACATATTGGATATAATAATAGAGACTACCAAGTAAACGTATGAATTAATGAATGAATACACTTTATAATCACCAAAATTTACAAAATAATATACACTCTTTCACTTATAATTATATTTAACTTAGGTGCACAAAGGCGGTCTTTTCGCTTCAGAGCGATCTCTGCCAGACAACCTTAGGGTGAAGGAGACAATTTATGTGATTTAAAAATTAAAATAGGGCTTCCTAAAACAAAACTTATGCTAATCTATATATTGTTTTATTTCATATAAAAAATCATCATCATCATCATTTCAGCCATAGGACGTCCACTGCTGAACATAGGCCTCCCCCGTCTTCCACTTCGACCGGATGGAAGCGGCCTGCATCCAGCGAGACCCCGCGACTCTCATAAGGTCGTCTGTCCATCTCGTGGGTTGCCGTCCTATGCTTCGCTTGCCGATGCGTGGTCTCCACTCGAGAACTTTTCTGCCCCAACGGCCATCAGTTCTCCGCGCTATGCACCCCCCACTGCCACTTCAGCTTGCTAACCCGGCTGGCTATGTCGATGACTTTCGTTCGCCTGCGGATCTCCTCATTTCTGAATCGATCTCGCAGGGAAAAAATACATGTTCAATAAAATATATTAAATATGTATGTACCTAATACTTGTATGTAACAAATAATAAACACTAAATTAAGACCTGATAGTTTCAGCCTTTTTTAATTTGTGTTGGCAATGAGTTCCAAAGACGAATAGCCTGACGCGTTAAAGAAAGGTGGTAATAATTACAATTTTGGGTCGGCACGCGCAGAGAGAGATTATCCGTCGATCTTCATTCCTTATAATCACTTCTCAAAAATTGAAATCTTTCTTTTAAGTATACATGTACGTGGATCAAATAAAATAGAGTACAGGAGACAAAGAATATGTATTGTTGGAGAAAATTATTTTTAAAACTATTTTGAGATCAACCTGCAAATACCGAACCAATAATAATTGGGGAATTATTATTGGTTCGGTATTTTTTATCTGATAGGTGCCCATACAGACAAACAGTAAAACCACGAAACAATAAACAAGGATGTCTATGACGAAATTTCTGCTTTCTTTAAAATTTGTAAGGATAATTGATGACATATTCAAATGTCAAATGTTATGTTAAATTATAGTGTGCTGTAGCGATATACATTTCAAAAAGTCATGTACAATTTATTTGTATGGAAAGTTAGGCATAATTTTAATTATATACAAAAAAGTATTCCGCGCCCGTGGCAAAGGTACAACCAGTGCAACCACGAGTTGTCGAAGTAACTAAGTCCCACAATGTGATATGTGGCAAACCTATCGCCAACCGGGCCAATATCCAATCCCAGACAACGTTGTTTTTTTTATTAGAAAATTGAAAATACACATTTTACAATTTTTGTGTGCCCGACCTTGCGATTAAACCCGGGACCATATGAAGTCAAGTCCGGCGCCATATCGCTAAACCACAGAGGCGATTAGGAAATATAAATCAACAAATAGAAGACCCATAATAAAAACGTCAATAAACCCCACAATCAGAGGAATTGACCATGCGTGAAAGCAATCACAGAGGCTAGTAACTTCCTTTAGGGCATTTTTATGGATGTGCAAACAGTGTTAAAATAATAACATGAGTATTGAATGTAGTGGTGATATAATTTTGCAACACGTACCTACTCTACTATTTTTACTTCCTTTGTTGGTAAGTATAGCATTTCTGTAGTGTTTAAAGTGATTACGGGTAGTATTTTTAAGTAAGTATCTTGACGTTTATATCCCTGAAGGGATATAAAAAAAATATATATCCATATAAATGACAAATACATATGAATGACATTAAGGACAATGATTTTAAAATTTTCAATTACTCTTATATTTATAACGGAGATTAAAACCATAGATCACGTCAGATTCCAAAAAAAATGTTGCTACAGAGAGATAGACAGATATAGAACCAGACAGAAACATCTTCACGCCCATATCCCCGAAGGGGTAGGCAGAGGCACAAACAGGGCACCCACGATTAACCAAAGACACTAAGTCCCACAATGAGATAGGTGGCAAGCCTATCGCCAATCGTGCACATATCCAATCCCGGGCAACGTTATCGAAAATATACAATTCTATAATTTTTTTATTGCCCGCCCCGGGAATCGAACCCGGGGCCTCAAGAAGTCAAGTCCGACGCCGGACCGCTAAACCATAATGGCGAAGAGGATAGTATTTTTTACCACAATTTAAAAAGAAAGAAATAATTTCAACTCAGACTGCATCCTTTCGTCTCTTGCGCAAATGCGCGGATAATTTGAGCTACTGAAGATTTTTTTATGATATTGGAAGGCAAACAAGCAGACGGATTTCCTAAAGGTAAGAAACTCACGCCGTCTAGAGACACCAAAGGTGGTAATGGTGCGTTGCGGTTAGGCCTCGAGCAACAGTAAGTTTACCGACTACCTTACCCTCCGAACTGGAACACGTCATGACGTTATGGCGGCAGGAATAGGTAAGGCGGTGGTACCAATCCGGGTGGGTCGCTGCGAAACTCAACCACCTAGTCAGATGTCACGGTGTTAGAGTCGGTAAGCCTATGCTCGCCTTTTACGAGCTGCTTGGCAGAAAGCTATTCTGCAAAGGAGCCCAGACCATCATGGGGAAAATAAAACTCCGATTTAAAATATAAAAAACGATCCCAAGCACGGAAACAGATACCACTATAATTGGAGGGACTGACATCTCTTATTAATATCGTGTTAATATTATTATTATTCCATCCAGTATGCAATGGTCAAGGTGCAAGGATTTTTCGTTTTTTTCGTTTTTTCGTTCGGTTGATTCGTGGGGTTGAGTATCCCCGGATTGCACCGTATGTCATTACTGTTTAGTAAATGTTACATCATACTAACCCAATGGTTAAAAAAAAACTTTATTGGTCTCTGTCCATTGCACTTCAATAAGTATAGTTTAATATAATAAGTCAAGCGTTGCTGATGTAGATTTTCCCACATTCATAACATCGTTGTATTTATTTCCTATGTTGTATTACAATAGCAACATTCAATAATATAGTTACTCCTCTCCCGACCCCAGAACATGATGCTGTCATTATAGCGTTAAGAGTAGTGGAACCCTAATTGGAGGTGTTTCAGCACGGTACTCTACCATCACTATATGTGATCTTCTAGAGTGATGTATTATTTTGACAAAATAGGGATATTTGCATATCGTCTGTTTACTAGAAAAAATATAGTAAATGTTTTTTTTTTACAAAAATGAGTAATAAAAGCAGTTCTATGTAATTTTTTACGCTCTTTCTTCTGGTGAAATCCAATAAGTGCTAGGACTGTTTAACACGAATATAGTTAAGCTAAAAATGTAGTAAATGTAATAAAATATCAATTACAGTTCTGATGAATGGAAGTAAATTTAGAAAAAGCTGTATTCAAGCAAAGCAGATACAAGTGAGACACGTTTAATCAATTTAACTTTTTCTTTGTAGGTCTAGTAAGTACTTTATAACTAAGTTTTGAATAAGCTAAAATGTTTTAAACGCATTTATTTACTTTTTTCAGTAAAATAAATAAATAGGCAAAGAGATATAAATACGTTTATTATTTTGTATATCGATCCATTGTAGATACATTATTTTCAAGAGAAATGTGACAACCGCATTTATTGTTTTTTGTATGTAAATAATAAATTTATATTTTTCAATTACAAGTAAAACCAGTTAAATACGTGCCCTTAGTCAATAAAATATTAATTTGTTGGCAAATCTTTGCGAGTAATGTTTTTTTCAAATCAATACATATAAAGTTAATTAGTTTATCTTTAATTCTGTATAGTAAATTTTACAGTAATCTAATAAAATTATTGTCAAAAATTTGTTTGAAATTTCAAATCGTAATATCTCAATTTAACAAAATGTTCATTTATTACATTTTACCAGTAAACAGACGATATATGAGAACCCTTTAGGGCAACTGGGTAAAAGTAGTCTGTCTACTTTTCTGGATCATACAAGTATTGATAGTGATTCAATAAAATTTCTACACAATGTGTTCGATGCCCACATTTATCCTACTAGATCTACGGTACTAGATGAACGGTACTAAATATTATCTTGCGATACCTGTCTGGATGCGGGATGTGCGAGCTTTATAATAATAGTATTAAAAACGAACAGTAAATGAATCTAAGATACGTATTTCTACCAAAAATAAAAAAAAAACCCAGGACACAGCTAAACTTCTACAGTTGAAATATTATTCTGCATTTATCCAAGTCAATGAACTTCTATTAACAAATTCATACGTAACAATGTAATCTAATATCATGTGGCTCACCGCAATAGGGTTGACTCTATTACAACATAAAATAATAATATGTGTTAGATTCTAGAAACCTTTCCGGCTTTGCTTAGGCAATATACATTTAGTTCAATAAATCAAGTATTACCTAAGTTCAAACTTTATTCGGTTTTAATTCTGACATGAGCAAAAAATTTTTTATCATGTCAAAATACATTCTCTTGAAACAAGAGATATAATGATTTCTCCCGTTTCCCGGTTCCCTGCGTATGAGTAAGAAAGCAAGTAAAGGGTAAGATATGCTTACGACCAATGTTAATAAAGTATCTCAATCTAATGGATTTCAAGCAATCTAGATAGCTGCGTATCCGCCGGTCTATCCTATACCTAATTCTCATATTTACCATGTGCACAGATATATTATTGGCAAGCGATAACATAAAAATGGATCAAAATATCAATCTTGGACAGCGAGTTATGGATTAGGATTGATTATTAATATTGGCCGTTAGTGTACACAACTAATAACCAACAAGACTACTACAAGACTATTAGATGTAGAGAGAGGGCTCTGCAACTTTAAAAATGGTAGTGGTCTCTTGCAGTCAGGAAAGCCGTGAGCTTGTTCGCTGTCTTATTTCATAAAAAAACATAAACGATTTGAAATACTCAGGATGACGGCTTTAAGCAGGGTAACGTCGAACTCGACCATTTAGTTAAAGTGATAATTATGATGAAGTGATTATATCGCTTCTGTGGTCTAGCGGTTCAAGTGTTGGACTTAACTACATGAGGTTCCGGGTTCGAGTCCCGGGTCAGGCAACAAAAAGAAAATTTGGTTTTCAAATTTTCTAATAAAAAAAAAATGTTGCTCGGGATTGGATATGTGCCCGGTTGGCGATAGGCTTGCCACCTATCATATTGTGGGGCTTAGTGTCTTCGGCTAGTCGTGGGTGCCCTGGTTGTGCCTCTGCCTGTTTCTTCGGGGATATGGGCGTAAAGATACTTTTTTTTGATAGTTATGAATATAACCACCATAAAAGTTATAGTAAATTGTATTTGAAGTGAGTATAAATTTATCACACCCGAACCAAACTTTACAAGGTATTTGGTTGTGGAGACAAATGTACATATATAGGGTTACTAGTAAGTAA